>WBNM01021931.1:47021-76251 GCA_013399055.1 Ramphastos sulfuratus | reverse complement strand
TGAGCCATAAGCTGGGGGAGGGGTGGGGGGGAGTGTTTGTGACTTTTTTTTTTTCCTTACCCTTTCTGTTATTGCATCAAACTTGAAAAGAGATTGAAAGCTGAATCACCTCAGCTAAAAGCTGCTGAACAGATACTGGCATTTTGGAACTGGTAAGCATGCCTGTGCAAAGTGTGTTTGTTCCTGCAGCAGAACGGAGTTACTGTCTACCATTGCTCCCACACACGTTTCCAGTTTCATTGCCAAATGTTTTGATGGAAAGTGAGGGTTGGTTTCTTCTATTCTCTCTCTTCTGTCTCTTGCAGCTGTGGTGCTTATGATTAAAGAGAGTTGAGGAACTCATCACATAGTTCCTAAAGAAGATGTCAGAAGGAAAGAAACATAACTAAGCCCGAGGAACAAATGCAAAGCATCACAGCTGTAAGTGCAGGAAAGACCTAGGACTTCATGAGCAACCTTGAGATTCTGCGTGCTCAGGGAGCACACATAGATGCCTTGAAAACTGTGAGCTTCAGCATCTGGGTTTTTGTTTGTTTGCAGGGTTATTTTTGTGTTTTTTGTGGGGTTTTTGTTTGTTTGGTTAGTTGGTTGGTTTGTTTTGTTCTGTATGAAGAGTGATAAAGTACCTTTATATCACCCATAAGAACAACCAGAGAAGCAGTAGTTCTCCATGGTTAAGGAACTAGTTCATTTACTAACATTTTTAAAACATAAAAGAACTTTGCATTAGCAAGCATTCCCAAACCTTAAGCTCTCTCTAAAAATAAATGTTTTTTTAAAAAAATTAATTTCCCTTCAAAAAGTTAAAGGATTTAAAAAATAAATTGTACTGTGAAAGTCTCCATTCCATTCAAAAGAATTTAAGACGTGTTTGTCCATCACTTCTTCCAGGAACTCTTTCATATGTCAACTTCTTTTTTTTGAACTCTGGTATTTCTGCAAATCCTGAAGCTGGAAAGTAAGTGGAAAGAAAATCAGTTAGGATAAACTACAAATACAACTCATATGCAGACTTAACTATGTGTTGCTTAGAAGTTGTAACAGATTTTAACATTAATCAGTATGCTCTGTATGAAAAGTATCAACTACCATAAAATGAAGTATGTACTCATTAACTACTTACTGCTTACTTACTATTACTTACTGCTACTGACTAGTTTTACACATACTGTCCTGTAATAATGGAGGATCTTATACAAAATAAATATATCATCCTGCATTGTGCTTAACCACAACATTTCAGTAAAGCTTTTAATGCTTATTTCTATTTCAATACTACATTCATAACTGTCTAGTAATTGTGAAAGTTAATTATTTTTAAGCAAAGATATGACCATGTTTTGAAGTTGTTTAAAAGAGCTACATACATTCTCAAGATTCAAGTATTTTACAGAAAAAAATTCTTGAGTAACTGATATTAAAAATAAGTTATTGTAAGAAAAATCTGTTTACTTTACAAAAAGTAGTATCAAAACACTTTAACATTGACCTAAGGATTTAATCTGTGGAAATATTGGCTTGGCATATCAACATTACTTGTTTGTAGTTTAACAGAAGTTTGATCTAAAGTTTGAAGAAATCCTTGAAGGTTACCAATGTGTGTTTTTAACTACTCTGCATGCATTTCTTAAACTTGGGATTTCACATTTCTTAAAACTGGGACTTCAGAAGGCCTTCCCTGTGTTAAGGTGGTTTGTTTTTTTCATTAGAATGCAGACCTATTCAGTGAATTTATTCTTCCCCTGGCTAATGAATAAAATAAGCCTATTATTCCAAAATCTAAATATTTTTTTTTCCTTTTTTTTTTTTTTTTTAAATTCAGATTTAAGTGTACCTCTGCTGTACAGGGCAAGAGTATTACAGGGAGCTTCTCAGTCGCAGAGTGCAGCATTTTCAGAATACTGTAAAATGTGGTGCCAGAAGAATCTGCCTTGATCTCCACTGAAACTGTTGTGTTCAGAATTTTACACTATCAATGCCAGTTACAGGTTACTGAAATACTGTTAACTACCCATCAGTTCTCCAGGACTGATTTTTAACCCCAAAGGAAAGACAACAGCTCTGCTCAAATTCCTGTATGAACATTTTCATTTACATATAGCGAAAAGTAAAAGTGGTTCCACCATATTCAATTAACTTTTCCTCTCTTTACTTCAATAATTGCCTTAAGTAGCCCAAGAAACACAATGATATCAATTAGTTACCTGTGTTTCATGAATGAGTCTGATCTAATTAGTGAAAACATGTTAATGCTGTGCTGACCTTCTTGTACCACTGAGAGACTTAACAGCAGGCAGCCAGAGAGAAAATATAAATTAAATTATCTCTACCAGGGGTTAGGTACTTCATTTAGGAAGCTTAGCCTTGGAATTTTACAAAAAGCATCAGCTCACTTACAGGGATGCAGCAGAGTTAAAGAATACTATAACATACAGTAGAACTTAGAATGACAGGGACTAATTGTGCTTTTTTATTTTCAAGACTCAGTAAATACATATTATGGCTTACCAAAAAAGCTCTTAAGCTAATTATATCTGAGAAAGTAAATGAAGAATGAAAAACCTACAATAAAAAGGTGAAGCCTAAAGATTTTATATAAGCACTGTACACACCTTGCAGGCAAATAAAGTTTCGAAGTGCACAGTATAGCATTTATTTGAACAAATACGCTTTAGAATTATTTCAGGTTAAGCCCTGGAGACATTAGCTAAAAAAAAAATACTAGAAGAATAAGAGAACTGTATGAAACAAACCTAGAAAATTGACAGAGTGAAATTTCTACTCTATTAATACCAACAATAAACCCCAGCCATTAGTAATTTCACTCTCTGAATTTGATGAATCTACTTTTTGTCCTTTAAGAAAACACACTTTCTAGCCTTCACCCTTCTGTCCAAATCTATGTTTAAAAAGAGAATCTTTCCCATATCTTAAAAAAATAACTCCAGCACGTTTATTACTCACATTTCAGGCAATGTCAAAGGGAGAAGAGGCTGAAACATACAATATCAGAGAACTACCATATCTAGTATTTTATCGAGGAAAATTAATTGCAGCAACACAAATATATATTTTTTTAAAGTATTTGTTATGCTCAAACCAGAAAATAAATATTTGGGAATCTTTCATCACAGGCAGCTTTTTATTTGAATTCCTGAGTTGGATTGGACAACTATTTGAACAAAATAGGAAACTTAGTCTTATAGGTCCATACAATTAGAAAATACAAAACTTAGTCCTGTTTTCAGTTGAATTACAAACAGAATTCCAGTAAATTCTGCTTGCTTTGGACATACCTGTTCTGTTAATTTCTTTTGTCCACAAGAATGGTGGACTTTGTTTTCTCTTTCCTTTAGATTTTTTATCTATTTGGTGAAAATTCAGACTTCGAAGCTTAGCTGGGTCAACAAAGAAACCGGAGAGAAAACCATCAGATGCAGATGAATCAGATGGGCCTATGGATGAAGAGTCATTCCATGGAGTTTGGTCCATCAGAATTTCTGGGGTCTTATGTGTTGTTTTTCTTAATTCTTCTAGAAAACTCTTAGAGCGCTCCTGAGGTGCATAATTACTGGAAGTTGCAAAGAAATCGTCTTTGGCAATGTTTGTTGAAAAATGATCAGAGCTATAATCCATCCTGAAGGGCTGTCTTTGAACACAAAGAGAATCTGTGACATTTAGATGAGCAAAACCTTCACAGTCCTTTGGCACAGCAGAGGAATTCTGCTCGCTCCTTGTAATTACTTCTGAAGAATATGACTTCTTTTGGAGATAGCTTGAAAGATCAAACAAACCCTGATGATGATTCAGTGGAGGAATTGTGACTTCAGAATTTGTATGAGATGTTCCTATAGGAGAAAAATTAGAACCATTCTGTTTAGAGAATGAAAAATTATCTTATTGCTCTGTATTTTACAGAAAATCAAGATGCTATTGGGCAGTTTGATTGCAGTCTGTCTCCTCAGAATGAAAGACCTTTCTGTGATTAGAAGATAACACATTCTAATACATTCAGATATTCACTTGCTTTCAAAGTTCTCTGGTAATTCAACATTTTACCTGTAAGGCTGCTTTGTGCCATACCCGGCAGCTCTGAAGGCTGATGATCTTGTTTATAATCTGTATAGAATGCATTAAGGTTATGCTGCTTTTCAGGAGCTGATGCATCTTTCATTGTTGTTTCTACTGGAGCAGCAGCATTTAAGCTGCACAAAGAAGTTATGTCACTAAAATGCTGAAACCAAACAAAAAGATAGTTGGGGAGTATTTATATTACACACCTACACTGTCAAATATGAAAAAGTTAAATCAATTGTTGGGCTTCAGGTATGTAATTTTTGTTTGTTTTCAAACATTGACTTAACCCAAACCAAAGAAGAGGCATGTAGAGCAGATACTGTGCCATCTGTCTTAAATCAGAGTAATAGCCTGTCTCTTCAAATACAGGAAAATCAATACTATAATATATCCTGTTCCTGAATATTCTATTTATTTTACTTCTATTGTCCAGGACTTTTAGAAGTAGTGTCTGCAATGGACTGATGCAAATCATGCATCATAGTGGAAATAACCTCATGAGTAAGCATGGCTTTACATATATGCAGTTATGACAATAATATGCACAAGCTGATATTCAGTGCCCAAATGTCTCTTCATTTGCCTCTTCAATGTAAGTAAATGCTTCTGATGTGGAAGTTTGCACTTTGATTTTCCTGAGTAGTAGAAGCTGTGCAGTTTTCATTTAATTATCTGACTACAATCAGTTAATAATTTTCCCAGGCTTCTCCCAACTGAAACAGCAGGGACACACAATTCTAGCTGCAGAGTTGACATTAGAATGGAATTCATCTTAACCTCTAGGGCTCTTTCAAATGTACTATGAGTTTTTAAGTGGTGGTGAGTTTATTATTGTGGAAGGCAGGCAGGAAGAACAGAAGTCCTGGAAATACTTAACTGGAAAAAATTTCTTACATTAGGGAAACATACAAGCTCGTATGCTGATGTAATACTTGGCATGATGAAGGTTGAAGAAGAAGCTGATCAAGCAAGTATATTTTCCAGTTAAGGAAATGTCTTAATCATCTTCATCGAACATAATGGTGACTGGGCATAATCTACTCAAGACTAGCAGACTCAGCATTTTAGATAAAAATGATATGCTAAAGCACATACATTAAAAAAAAAAATACCATGAAATCTGGATACAGCATCAGATAAAACTCTCTGTATTACAACAGTGAAAAAAAGATTGACCTAATACCAAAATTTTGGCCAACCTTTAAAACTTTTCTTGGAACCTCTGGGAGAAGTTCCTGAAGCTGATCAAAGCTTGCAAGAAGCAACTTGTTCAGTGAAGATATTTTCTTTAACATCAACTGAGCAACCATTGGGTTGATACATGGGAAAGTAAGCAGGCATTTCTCTGTCTGGAAATAAAAATTATTTTATTAGGCTGACAGCCAACAACATTTCCCCTCCTCCTCATCCCCCCCAAACTGAATGACATTCCTATGACTAGCTCCTACAGCATATCATAGAAATAGAGCTTTCAACCAGTGTGCTTTTATAGTTTGTTTGGGTGTTTTTGTTTGTTTTGGTTTTTTTTGCTACAGTGCCTCATTTTTGCACAGGAGTTTGCATAATAGCAAGCACAATTTAAAGATGTTTCCATTAAAAAAAAAAAAGGAAAAAAAAAAAGAAAGAGAAACCCCAGTGAATGATGTAAACTTGATTTGAAAACACATTATGGGGCTTACCATTTATTCTCAGTTTTGAAGAGAACTGCCTAAATTAATATAAACTGACAAAGATGGTTTTGTTTTACAAAACAAACATTTATAAACAGCAATGGGTTGGGTGGCAAGAGCAGGAGTTGCCAGAAGGGGTTGAGTGTTACAGATTGGGCAGCAAGGTGAGAGTGGGGGGCTTTTAAGAATGCCAGTTTTCAGTTCCTGACTTTAATACAAAGGTCTGTGCTTAATAGATGCCAGTAACTAGCACCTTTAACTATAATTCCTCTATTTCTTACCAGTATCCTTAATCTCTAACTGGGAAAGCCTATAATCCAATATCCCACATTTGAAAGGCTGCAGCAATACCTGCTTAAAAACCCTTCTGAATTTTGCAAAAGCCTAAAAGGATCTTGGTTTTACAAGAATTCGAAGCGTCCACATGAAATGAACAAATCTTTGTGTTTAATTTGAAAACATTAATATACAGCACTGATGAATTTGAATTTGACTTCCTGCCCAAGTGAGCCACTCTGTGTTTATCTTTTACATTTTGGGTAGTTTTTTAAACCTAGTGTCTGGAACTGTAGAGCTGCACATGTTGCCTGGTGGACGTGGAAGAAAAACAGAGAAAGTCAAATTGCACCTAACAGTGCTGGCAAGGATGACAGAAATGTTATATTTAGATATGCATATACATATGCCTATTGTGGGTTTGGGAGTTACCTGCCCCCCCACACTTTGTAAAATGACCCAGGCTAAAACTCAGCCAGCTGGAAGTTTAGATGAAGCTATATTNTTTTTTTTTTTTTAAAACCCAGAACCTTATATACAAATAAATATGCCAATTTTAATAATAACTTTCCAGAGAGGAAAAAAGTATATATACATAACATAAGCCTAGAACCTTATAACTCTGAGAAACAAGAAGAAAGCAGAGTAATTTAATGAGGAGATAAGCAGACCTCAGACGGCAAGACAGAAATCCAGGATTTGTCCAACCACTCTTGAGGACTGATATTAGATGCTATCAAAATATTGTCAGCAATCTGACGAATTACGAGTGCTGTCTCTTCAATCCCTGGTGTAAGAACTACCTAAAAGTGATACACAATATTTTTGGTTAAACCTTGCACAAAGGAGCATCTTAATTTGGCACAGAAGTTAAATGGAAGATCTTAAAGATGACCTTGAACATAACAGCTGTTAATGAGTAACTAAACCTCATCCATTCATATTATGCAAAGGAACTCCAACCTTTGACCACTAGCCTGGCTGTCCTGGGTAGGTGATATTTATCCTACAGATCTTTTATAGATGATCAAGTTAATGGGTATAATAAAAGTTCTTAATAAAACAGTGAGACGCCTAATAGAGTTTAAGAAAAGGTGTAACAATTCGAAGGTCCAAGTAATTTCCATACAAACTGCACTGCTGAATTAATGGAATAAAATAAAGCCTGTCTTCACTTTAGCCTTCATTTAACCAGATAAATTGATTCAATTTTTCATATGCAAATTTTCATACTTGTAAAATCGTTTTAAAAGATGTTGCTTTGTGCAAAAGAAATGTTACATAGTAAGATGAATCAAACCTTTGCCTCATTTTTAAGTGTTGATTATTTTAGATACTGCATTTTCTGATTTGTATTTATTTTGGATTACTCCAGAGAGAGTGACTCCACTACCTTTCTGGGCACCCTCTTCTAATCCTCTATCATGTTCAAGATAAAGAAATTCCTCCTCATGTTTAGATGGGATTTCCTATGTTCAAATTTGTGCTTATTACCTCTTGTCCTGTTATTGAGCACTGAAAAAAAGACTGGCCCCATCCTCCTGACATGCATCATTTAAGTATTTATAAACATTGATAAGATTCCCTCCCGGGGTTCTCTTCTCTGGGCTAAAAAGCCCCAAGTCCCTCAGTCTTTCTTCATAAGAGAGATGATAAGAAAGTTAATTTATGTTGCCACATTAGAAAAAATAAAATCCAAACTAGCTAACAGGAGAGAAAATGACATTTTCTTTTATTCTGATGTATTAATAACTTAATATTAATACGAAACCTCAAATTAATGTACAAGTGGGAGTAAAACATGTTTTAATAATTTATAAAATCAAAGTTGCAATGTAATTTCTTGACTCCTAGTCATAAAAACACTTCAGTTGCCATCAGAATCTAATTCAATTTGTATGGGAGTCTTTTCACTGACTTTAGCAGCACTGAACTAAGTTCCTTTCTCTTATATTAGTAATTTTGAGCTACTTCACATTTTTGACACTTTAGAAGTATCATGCAGTAAAGATTTAAACAGAAAGGTTGTTACTAAAAAAAATACCTTCACTTCAAAGTCTTCTGACTTCTGTGTAAGTTCAATTAGAGTGGCATAAATTAAGACAAGGTTGCGCAGAATATCTCCCTTGAGACTGTACCTATAAAACAGTTTCATTGGTCTGTTAAGATCTAATATGTTTGTGTAATAATTCTAACACATTTGTTACATGTATTAATAAACATCTGCTTAGTTTCCTGGAATTCACAATACCAGTACAGTTTGTGCATTAGTATCTGTGACAGGAGAACTGGGATACAAGTTACTGAGCGCTGAAGGATGCAACTGTGAGGAAGAAAATGCAGTCGGCCCACAGCAAAGCAAATCCCATGCTGGAGCAGAAGGGCTGTATTAGGGTCAGTCCCTGGAGAAAGATCATACAGTGAGGAAAGTTGATGCATGGAGAATTTACTGTTTGGTCATAGGAAAAAAAAAATCTCACAAAAGTCGATAAAGGAAAGCACATGAACCATTTGAACAAAAGCTATGTTTCCCTAGTCAGAGGAGAACTACTGACAAATGGGAAGAACACTTGAAAAATGCCTCCCTGTTGTGAATGATACATGGCAATGTTAGCACACCCCATGAGTTTTAACAGTTATAAAGAATAATTTCAGTGGTTAATAACCTTCATCTTGTGACATTTCTGGAGCTGCTGATTTGAGATACACCTCACATTATCATCACCTGCCTCAAATCATGTTATTTTGTATCAACCTTGTCTTTATCTCTCGTATAATACTAAGAAGATTCTAAGAGATAAATAGCATCTTTGCTAGCTTTCTTGGAGAGTCTCCAGTGAGCACTGCTAATTCTGAGTAATGCTGCACTGAGTCTTGTAGTAGAAACATGACAACCCTGCCACTAAGTGTAAAGTCCAAGGCAGACTAGAAATACAACCTTACATATTCATATTTTTCTAAGAGAAATGTGTTTCTAGAGAGAAATTCAAAGCACAAAGACTTCTAGCTTGTCCTAATAAGCAGCCTCCTCTAGTGCATGTCTGTTTTGAAATTACCAAGATAACAAAAGAATTTAATAACTTACTCTAAACTCAGTCTTTCTCTGGAATAGAAAACAATCCAACAGCAGGTGTATTGGAGTGATAATGCCATCAGTTTTGATATTACATTGTCACAGGATATCTCATAATTCAGTTCTTCCATACTCTACCATAAAATTAAAGTAAAAGCTAAATAAATTATGGTGATTGTCACAAGTTTTTAATATACATTGCTATATTATGCAGAAATTAGATCAGACATAAATATAGCAAAATAATAGAAGTATTAAAAGCATATCTGAAAGTCGGAAAAAAAATAGGTTGCATTTCCAGTTTTTATTTCGTTTGAACTTAATTTTTTTTTCTTCTCCATTGCAACTAACTTTTTAGGACGTTCTTCTGAATGCAACTCTGAAGCAACCTATACAAACCATATTATGCTTACAACGAATGTATAAAGTGCAACACTGCTAATTGCAGTAGCACTTGCAGTAGCATGTAGGAATGTCTATCTGTGTTGTTCTTCCAACGCTAATTGATCACTTTATTCTTTGTTTAACTTTCTTTTACCTATGAAATCATCTGTCTTGCTACACATCAGAATTTAAGTATTATGTTACTGTCTATAAACTGTTACTTTTAATTAACAGTAGGACCAATTCTCTAGATATTCAGATTATTCTCTAGTAATTCAGGTAACTGTCAGATATGGGAGGAATAAATATGTACGATGGTAAGAGAATATATTTGCAGACACATTTAATTGGTTATTACAATTTAGACAACCCTGTTTATAAGTATACTTCCTTTTACTGTATTTAATACAATGCAACTTCAGGTCAAATGTTACACTTCTGTGAGCAAATGTAGGTACAGACATGAGAACATTTTAAATCAGTCAAACTGACAGACAAAATTTTGTAGTTAATTAAATTTGGAAATAACTTGTGAAATAATGCATGAATTAAATATGATTACAAAGAAGAAAATATATGATCCAAGGAAGGTTGCAGATATACTCCAGAAGCGACCCAATGCATAACAGAATTTGGATATACTAATTTCATTTTATACCTGCAAAAAGATAGCAGTACATTCATCTACTGTCAGCACAATGTATTGGTTTGTACCTCCAAAGAGTCTTAAGGAGTAATTACTGCTTCTTTCAATAAAGGTAATGCTGTACCTGCAAAAGTCAAATTATTTTATAAAGCTTCGGTTAGGTAAAATAATAAGATTTTCTTAAAGGAAATTGATAACATTAATGTCTTAATACAATTTTTGGAATGACAGTCTTTTCATACCATAATCTTTCTCAAATGCCCAAGTTCACTTTAGGATAGATTTGTAGGACATACATCAATACAGCAGTGACTGCTGGATTAATTCAATTATGCTGCTGACACCATTGAATATGGCTTTCATATAGAGCCTTTGCATTTACAAAATGAAGATGCAATACAGAAACTAAGATAAATCAGGAAAATGTACTTAGGTACTCTTTTTGAGTAATTAAATGTACATTCTTTCTTTGGTGGTTTTTTTTTTCCCTTCTTCCTTTCATGACTGCCCAGCCTGGGGAAAGCAAACTGAGTGAAAGTTCCCTGACTGACATTGATATGATCCTAAATCATTCTGAGCAAACAAGCACTGTCAGCAGCACAGCTTCCTGGCACCAGGTATGGTAGCAAAGGCTGGCTGAATGAATATCACATGCTTACGGCTTTTGGGGAGACTTGGCCGACTGAGGTGGAGGATAGAGAAGAGACAATTGTCACACTGTTTGACCTCATCCCTAAGAACAAGAGAGACTTAAGCCTAAATCTGTCCTCTAGAAAGTTGTACAGACGGTGTATTCAGACACTAACACAAAGGTGAACTACAAGATTTTCTGAAACTGTATAGCTATTTGATCATCCATTTAATTAATTTATCAGTGAGAAAAAGAGCCAGTGGCTCTTTAGCTCACGGCCAGGCTAAACAGAGAATTTGAACAAGTCAGAGTTTAAAAGTGCGTGTATAATTAAATGTTCAAACTGTAAACGTCACACTGGGTTTTTTTCTTTTATAACTATAATTAGACACAGCTCAAAAATAGCTTCAAAACTGTTACATTGTTGCTTGTTTTGGGGGGAGGGTTGTGTTTGTTTTTGTTTATTTGCTTGTTTGTTTAGCATAACTTCTGTAGTTAAGAAACACAAAATCACAAATAAATTTTAATGAATAATTAAATGCAAAATCTTCCGAACGCCGAGAAACACTAAAGCAAAAAATATTTTGGGGTAATATAACAATTTCCAGGGAGAAGTAAACTATTGAAAAAGTTGTTTTGATTGAACATGCCAGGTGATCATTAAAATAAACAAACTCGCCAATTCCTTTCCAGTTGACATCTGAATGAATTCATAGAATTACACAATCACAGGAAAAAAATCTTCTTACCTCTTATAATGCCAATAGTGTAATTGCAGTAACCATACCTGATAGTCAAGTAGACAGCTACAACATTATACAGTAGAACAAGATTCATGTCCCAGAAAACTGAAAATAAGTAGTCGATAAGACATAAATAGTTATTTTCACTCACTTGGATTCCAAAAGCTGAAGAATATCTGGCATACTAATAAGACCTTCAGTTGTCAGAAATACATATGGAATCTGTACCTCCAGAAGACAGGAACCACAGTCATTTCCTAAAACATTTTGTATATGTAAGACAATAGCTTCATATGCAAAAAATAAAGATACATTTAGGTATTTAAATAAATAAACAAACAAATAAATATATGCAAAATTAATCTTTTACTCATCTCCATTAAAACACTTCCATAACATGCTTTTTTTCCCCCGTCCTAAATTAAACTATTCCGAATCTGTCTGAAATTAAGCCTTAATTTATATTCCTTTAGATCTACAGCAACATTCCCTTAGGATGAGGAAGGATGGATACAGCTTGCAGTACTGTAAACAACCTGTGAACTTAGTAAATGTTGATTGATAAATATTTGTGCTACTAAATCCTGGCCAAACCTAAGCTCACGCCATAAGAAAAATCCCTTCCTACGTTGCTGTATAAAACCAAACTGTTTGCTTAGCTTTAGCCTTCACAATTTGCTGCTCATCTTCTGCTAGAGGGACAAGACTTAGCATTTTAGGGAAGAGAAAATCATAGAATCATAGAATGGTAAGGTTGGAAGGGACCTCAAGGATCATCTAGTTCCAACCCCTTGCCATAGGCAGGGACACCTCCCACTAGTACAGGTTACTCAAGGCCTTGTCCAACCAGCTCATTGCTTATTACTGCTCTGGAGAACACTTACTCATTTGCATTGTTTTGGGGATGGCGGTTTTAAATGTCATGTAAGTAACATTCAGATTTTTGCACAGATTTTTCCAGCAGGAGTTTTCAGAATAATCGTATTCCATTACTAATGAGAAGTGTGTCCAAGGGAAGCCAGCTCCAATTTGCTGATTATTTATAATAACACAAGAATACCTACTGAGGCTTAAGAAAACAATGAAATATTAATAAGAATTAAGTTCAGGTAGAATTACATAAACTCAGACCAATTAGAACAAAATAAACACACTTTTATTCTGAAGAATTACTGTTGTCTAAAAGTCTATTTACAAAAAGTGTTTACCCTTCCTGAAGTTAGAACTGTAACTTATTAGGAAAAAAAAAAGCTGTAATTCTTCCCTTCTAATTATCTACTTGAAGTACTCATATTATCCTGCAAGTCACAATTTGTCAATATTTCTTTTATGCCCTTACCCCCCACTTTTTTTCTAAAACATGCAAAACAAATATGTTTTTTCTGCACATTCTTCTACACAAGTTTTTCTAAAACATGCAAGATGAGATTAAAAATTAAAAACAGTTGTATGCTTTCTGAAAGTTCTTTGGAGACTCGCAACTAAGATTTTACTAGATTGTGGCCAGCCCATCCCAGAATGCATCTTCTGTTCCAGAATGCAATTGTAGATCCATATTCTGAAAGTTTTACTATGTAGTGGAATCTCCCATGGAAATGAACAGAAGTAACAAAACCTTCACTGATAGAATCAGTGTTTTCAAAAAAATCAATACTTTGCTATCCAAGATCAGGAACTGCACTTACCTGCTTATGATATCTTTACAATCTAAAAAGGTTCCTTTTTTCTCAGAACTCAGATCCACAACTTCTAAACCTGCAAATAAAGAACTAAATCCTCAGTCAGACAAATGAGCCTCAGTGGGTACAAACTAATGCACATCAGACAGCAGCAAACGTAGAACAACACAGGACATTAAAAATACATTTATTACACTGTCTTGATAAAATCCTAAGCTGTTATAGTTTGTATTGCTCTGGTGGATATAATGATTTATACACCTATTTTTGAACCCAAGAAAGAAGTAATGTGAACAAGTTTCATGACTCACAAACTCACAACAGTTACCTTGAAATGAAAAATTAACGGCTAGTACAAAACAAATCATCTTTGGCACTTTATAATTTAAATTCTTCTACACTTTTAGTACTTTTTGTAGCTAAAAAAGGGATATTCATTTAACACAAACATCTCTATTCAGAAGTTTGGTTATTCAGACTGACCTGTTTCCAATCAAGTCTTAGGATCTTAAAACAAATAAAATACTTTTCATTAAATATTATTATTAGCAAAACCATTGTGAACAGGCCTCCTCCCTTTCAAAACATTCTAAAAGACAAGCTTTCTTTTAAGTACACAGGAAATTTGTTTTTAAACGCAAAAGAACAATGCAATACATGACTGGTGATAAGGTTCAAGCAGGGAGTTACAAAAAAATAGGCTTTTAAAAGCAATATGAAAGGAATCAGTGTCTTGCTGTAAACCCAAGTACAGGCTCAAATAACAACCTTCCAAACAATATTTTTTTTTCCTCCCTGCCTCTGTCTCCTTGGGTTAACAGATTGCCACAACTTACGCTTATTTGTTTAGCAAACTAGCAAACAGGGTCAGCAACAGAAGGCTAAGGGAAATCATGACCTGTACCTAACTACTTATTGGCAGTTGGACTAGATCACCTCTGAAGGTCCCTTCCAACCCAAGATATTCTCTAATTATGTGATTTAAGGTATTATGCTAAAGACCTTTGTTAAGATTTCTAAATTAATACTGCGCTTAATAAGCTTGAAAAGAAGAAACGTGAGTACTGATCAGCTAAAATCAATAAGAGAACCTGACTAAGACAGTAGATGCAATTATAATTAGGCAATGGGTTTCCCAGACCTGCTTTGTGCTCTGTTAAATAAATCTGTGACTTGACAGATGAACTGTTATACCAGATTCTTAATCAGGGGAAAAGGAAAAAAAAAGAATGGAAGATTCTGGAAACAGAAAACAGTGACAATAGAATACAGAAGTATTCCTGATAAGGAGAAAAAGGAGAAACACTTGTGCCAAACATACAAACAGGAAGCCAGGAAAGCACTGAATAAACAGCAGGGGTTTTTTTTTTTAATAGTTTACCTCCTACTGTGGATAACGTGTGAATGAGGGCAGCTTTTTCTCTCTCAGAGTCCATCCTTGTTATGATTAATACCTGGAAGAAGGAAAGTAAAAGAAACTCTGATACTCTAAAAAATTATTCTTTCACCCTGCACACATATTTCTCCTTTGCATAGAAAGCAAAAGACTGACTATACTTAGTCAGATGGCAAAACCTGAAACCTCAGAGTTTTCCAGAATGACAATCACAGTATCACAGACTATCCCAAGTTTGAAGGGACCCATAAGGATCATTGAGTCTTACTGCTCCTCATGCAACTACCTAAAACTAAACCATGTGACTAAGAACATTACTCAGAGTCTCTGGCGGGCTTGGTGCCATAACCACTTCCCTGGGTAGCCTGTTCCAGTGACTGACCATCCTCTTACTGAAGAGCCTTTTCCTAATATCCAGCCGAAAGTTCCCCTCATGCAACTTCATTCTATTTCCTCACATCCTGTTACTGTTTGCCAGAGAGATGTGAGCAGCTCCCACTCTGTGGTCTCTGTCAAGGAAGCCAAAGACTGCAACGTGGTCACCCATCAACCTTCTCTTCTTGAAGGTGAAAGAGCCAAGTGATCTCAGCTGTTCCTTGTAAGTCCTGCCCTTGAGGATTTTCAGCTTCATAGTTACCCTTCTCTGGACATAGTGTAATAGTTGGATGGCCATCTTGTATTGAGGTGCCCAAAAGTGCACACAGGACCCAAGGTGAGGCTGCATCAGTGCAGTATGGAGTGGGACAACTGCCTCCCTTGACTAGCTAGGTGTGCTGTGCTTGGTGTACCTGAGGACACAGCTGGCCCTTTTCACTACACCCAAGGCACACTGATCATTGATATTCAACTTGCCATCAAACCAGACTCCCAGATCTCTTCCTGCAGAGTTTGGGGTTGCTTTCCAGAATCTCATCTCCCAGTTGGTATGTATAATCAAGGTTACACTATTCCAGGTGAAGAATCCAGCTCTTGCTTTTGTTAACTCTTATACGGTTGCCAATTGCCAAGCTCTTTCATCTATCCAGATCTCACTGTAAGGCATCTCTACCCTTGAGGGACTTCACAGCTCCTAAATCATGTCTGGTTTATTATCTTCAGCAAACTCTCTTAATGTACATTCTTATCATGTATCCATATAATTTACAAACTCATTAAAGAGCACTGGCCCTAAAACTGAGCTTGCTGGTGACTGGCCACCAGACTGATGTAATCCCAT
Source organism: Ramphastos sulfuratus (assembly GCA_013399055.1). Lineage (NCBI taxonomy): Eukaryota > Metazoa > Chordata > Aves > Piciformes > Ramphastidae > Ramphastos > Ramphastos sulfuratus. The sequence goes on along the minus strand of WBNM01021931.1, from coordinate 60,460 downwards.
TTACAATAATCCTCTGAGCCCAAGCTGTCAGACAATTGCTGAATCAATACACTGCCCTTACTTTCAAAGTCCACACACTTTCCTTTTCCATCTAAGTTCTAGAAGATTCCTGCTCAGCCAAGCCAGCCTTCTGCTATGCTTGTTTACTTCCAACATTTTGAAACTGCCTTTTCCTGCACATGGCTCTTAAAATGTGACCAGAAGTCATGGACCTTAATGCTTTCAAAAACAGATTCGTAGGAGATCTTATTAAGTAGTTCCTTCAGGAGCCCCAAGTCTGCTTTCCCCATACCCAGGGTTAAAGTTTTGGTGGCAATTTTTTGTCTTATCATCAGTGATTTGTAACTCAGGTGGATGTGTGCATTATTACAAGAGTTGGAGAAATATTTAAAAAGACATCAGAACTGGAGTTTAGTTGCATGAACAAGGCTGTTCTAGAAGGAATCTTAAACCTAAATATTTGAATCAAAGTAAAAATGCCATTTAAAGACATTATTTATAGGTATTTTGCCACATTATTACTGTTGCACTAGACAGATTATTACTGTCACAGTAGAGGCATTATCCCTACGAAGGCAAAACTTAACCCAAAGACATCTGGAATTCATCCTGTAAGATGGTGATGTACTGGAAGAAGGTATTAGATGTACTGCTGAACTAATTAGAAAGATTTTCCAGACCATAGATGGAGTACACTGGGGCATTCTTGCCAGAGACTACGTATCTTGGAGACTTATTAAACACTGCTTAAGATAAAAACATGGAAAATTGTTAGAATCCACCAAAGTGACAGAGTTTTAAAAAAAGAATCACTAACAAAGAACTGTCCACTAACCTTGTCCATTGTTTCAACTGATGCAAACTGAACTTCTGCTGAATAGTTGGACTATGTGAAGAGGAATATGTACACACATACAGGATTTACACTATAATTTCAAAAAGAATGATTTCTGAACCTTTATGCCATTGTGTAGATGTTTTTCCTGGTCCAAACAAGGTGACATTTTAAAGGAGGCACATGGCATTGTTTAAGTCTTCAAACTTACAGACACAAGTGCCACAGGTTTAAGACTAGTGTCTTAATTGTAAATTGTAAATTAAAGATTTCTAGAGAATCCAGAGAGTCCAAGGCGGGTGGTCTCTACTCTCAAGGAGCTGAACAAAATGTAAGAGATAATGTTTATTCCATTCCATTTGTCTCAAAAAAATCCTATATGGTTTGAAGCACATCTTGTTCATTCTCTCTTTTTGCTTCCTTTCACCCCTGTCTCTCCTTCTAGCCTGTCCTTCTTGCCTTTGCTTGGGTTATCAGTAACAACACTGATTGGGAGCAGGGAGATAGCTAATATTGTATTAGCTGGGCAACACTCTGTGGGCTTTGTCCATGAGGGTGTCCAGGGGGGTAGCTAAGCTAAGCTGATGTGATGCGATAGAACAGGAAATGGCTTATTCAATTGAAGCCTGTCTCTGATTGTTAGGGAATAGTAAACAATCTTTTAGTTGTGAATAAAAGCATATATATTTTCACATTGCGTAGGCATGTGTCTAGTTGTATATGTATATATGCATTTGTATATGCTTATTGCCTTGTATATGTAGCCTACTTTTGTAAATAGTAATTTATTTTTTCTCCCAAATTCTGAGTGTGTAATTACTGAGTAATTACTTTTTTTGGGGTGTAAATCCCACATTTTGTGGTGGTGCAAAACCACCACAATATAATTATATTTTTAAATACTAATAGCATGTTAGATGAAACAAAGAGCAAAGTTGAGTTTATTATATTTCATTAGCAACTAGTGGCTTATAAAGGAAATATCCCATTATAATTCTGCATCAGTAACAATGCTTGCTAATAAAAGGATAACTAGATTATCACATTTCACATCACATTAACTGATGCTGATATGATGTGATAGAACAGGAAATGGCTTATTCAATTGAAGCCTGTCTCTGATTGTTAGGGAATAGTAAACAATCTTGTCATTGTGAATAAAAGCATATATATTCTTACATTGCATAGGTATGTGTACATGACCTTAAGATTAAGTCAAGCAGGCAAGTCAAACTCAAAAGAGTTATAGTGAAAAAAAAAATTATATCTAGTGAGGTTAAAAAAAACAAAAACAAAAACAAAAAGGCAAAATTGTCCCTGGGCTGACATTAAAATGACCAAGTTGTCATATGTCTCCTAGTACAGAACAATCCTAGAGTATATAAAGCAAAATATGTTACTCTTGAGAAGAAAATCATGTTGAAATCAGTTTAGGGAGTCTTTCGAAGGATAGACACCAAGGCAACCAATGACACTTTGTTTCAGTTGCTTCATTTCCATTTTATGTTCTAAAACATTGATCAATATTTTTCATCTCAGGAAATTTAAATCAAAAGATATTCAGAGCTCTTGGTGCATCTCTTAACAGAAACAAAGTAAGAGAGCTCCAGGAAGTGAAGTGTGAAGAGAAGTTCATATAAATGAAGGTAAGATTGAAGTTTTTATTTGTTGTTTTTTTTTTTAATGAGTGTCTAGCAGCAGTCAGGACACTTAGATATTTATATGTTTTATCCCTTCTGTTTCACTATGTGATAAGTATTCTGCAAATAAAAAAACTAAATATTCTCCACTGCATGGTATTAGCCAAAATATTCACATGTCCAGATAAAAAGGGGGGAAAAAAAGGGTTTTGCAAATGCTTCCGATTATAGGACAAGGGGTAGTGGCTCTAAACTGAAAGGAGGTAGAATAAGACTGAACATTAGAAAGAAATTCTTTACGGTGAAATAGGTAATTCTTTACACTGAAATAGGTTGCCCAGGGAGGTTGTGGATGCCACCTCACTGGAGGTGTTCAAGGCCAGCTTGGACAGGGCCTTGAGCAACATGGTCTAGTGGGAGGTGTCCCTCCCCATAGCAAGGGATTTGAACTAGATGGTCTCTAAGGTCTCTTCCAATCCAACTCAGTGGTTCTATGAACTTGAATCTCTTCCACAACCCCATCCTCCATGCCATGACTATCACTTATGGATATTTGCTTTTTAGAGATTGGCCTGGTACATAGGTTAAACACATGGCATCCATGAAGAACAATACTCAATGATGTGTGTGCTCTAAGCAACACTGTACAAGTATACAATCTTGACTTGTGCTATGATTCACTTTGCACTAGAAGAGAGAGGCCTTCAAACAAAAGGTTAAAATACAAATTTCAGTAGTTGATGTGATATCATACATTTATCAGGGAAACAAGTCCATGTCCAAGTGGAGGCCAGTGACAAGTGGAGTCCCTCAAGGATCAGTACTGGGACCAGTCTTGTTTAGCATCTTCATCAGTGACATGAACAGTGGCACTGAGTGCACTCTCAGCAAATTCAACAATGACACTAAGCTGTCTGGTGTGGCTAACATGTTGGAGGGAAGGGATCCATCCAGAGGGACCTTGATAGGCTGGAGAGTTGGCCCAAGCCAGGCTCATGAGGTTCAACAAGACCAAGTGCAAAATCCTTCATCTGAGCCAGGGCAATCCTAGCCACTGATGTAGGCTGGGCAGTGACTGGCTTGAGAGCTGCCCTGAAGAGAAAGACTTGGGGGTGCTAGTAGAGGACAAACTCAACATGAGTCACCAGTGTGCATTTGCCGCCCAGAAAGCCAACCACGCCCTAGGCTGCATCAAGAGAAGTGTGGCCAGTAGGTTGAGAGAGGTGATTCTCTCCCTCTACACTGCTCTCATGAGACCCCACCTGGAGCCCAGTTCTGGAACCCCTATTACAGGAAAGATGTTCCCTATTACAGAGACGAACCATGAGGATGATCAGAGGGCTGAAGCACCTCTCCTATGAGGGCAGGCTGAGAGAGTTAGGGTTGTTCAATTTGGAGAAGAGAAGGCTCCGAGGAGACCTTGTGTGGCCTTCCAATGAAGGGGGGCCTACAAGAAAGCTAGTGAGGGACGTTTTAGGGTGTTGGGTTTAGGGTGTTGTGTTTAGGGTGTTGGCAGGACTAGGGGAAATGACTAGAGGAGGGTAGATTTAGATTAGACCTTAGGAGGAAGTTCTTCACCATGAGGGTGGTGAGACACTGGAATAGGTTGCCCAGGGAGGTGGCAGAAACCCCATTCCTAGTTGCTTTTAAGGCCAGGCTGGATGTGGCTCTGGGCAAACTCATCTAGTAGAATACGTCCCTGCCCATGGCTGGGGGGTTGGAACTAGATGACCCTTAAGGTCCCTTCCAACCCTGACAGTTCTGTGATTCTGTGAAACAAACCCACCTGCAATGATGATGAAGCTCTGGCAATGTTAAAACTCATAGGTGTTTTATCTCAGACAGGCAACAAGGGGAGATTTGACCAAACAGAAACCTGTATTGCTCTTGACTAAGGTCTTAAACTTTATGTCACCCTTTTAAAATAGATACTGTGAGTTGGAAAGGTAATTATAAGACTTTCTTCCACAAAACAACCCTTGTTAAAAGACAGTTTTGTAATTATTTACATAGTTCGGAGCAGTTTTGTTTGCTTAGAGAAACTGTTTACATTGTTATACCTTAGCACTGTGTTCTTCTCCATAACTTTGTTTCCAATTTAATATATGACACTGAAGCTCTGTTATTTTGGGACTTGTTTCATGCTTTTTCTGACTGCTGCACTGTACAATCTTCAGCTGCCTCCAGATGTTATTCAAACAGGATTCCAAGATCGTTTTGTAGATATCCTTTGCTTTGGACAAATAACCTGTTAATAAAGCAAAACAAGAAGTAATTGGAGTGACAAACAATGCCAAGGTTTGCATTTACATGTAAATTTTAAATTTATGTGAAGGTATCTCCACAGAAAAGATGAACATTTAATGGCTCACCAGTATGGAAGGATACTATTACTACTAATCAGGTACATACATGGCCATTACAAAACTGATATACTTCCTGTAGTATCTACTACAGGAGGATTCCAGCTGGAATAACTGGACATTGCATTCTATAGCTGCAAATACCAGCTGCAGTACTGTTGTACTTGACTAGTATCTATGGTATATACTAAATAACAACTTTGGTTACATTCCCATTGCCCAAAACTTTACTTGGCATGTATTTTCAGCACTCTTCACATTATCACAACTATTTCTCAACTCTGAATGATGTCTTTTGTATATATATATATATATATATATATAGATAGATAGATAGATAGATAGATAGATATAGATATAGATATAGATATAGATATAGATATAGATATAGATATAGATATAGATATAGATATAGATATAGATATAGTGAGCAATGCTGGGTTATTTGAAAGTGCATAAAGAAAAATTGCATCTAAGATAACTGTAATGAATGACATAGCACAGCAGAACACCACACCCATAAGGACTACAGGGCATGTATATGTAGTATCTGCCTCAGTTGTCTAAGTTTACTTTCAGATCTTTTTCACTTGTATAATTTTCTGTGTGATGTGTTGCTGGGATCTGGAAGGCCAGGTGCTGAGTAATTCTAAAAATACTTTCTAGGAGTGCATTTGTTACAAAAGATCAAAGGAGGAAGAACTACTCATCTGCCACTTTCCCATTCTCCTGTGTTGTTTCTGGTAACTACAGAAAATAGTTCTGCTTAGGATTCTACTTATATTAGGATTCTACTAATATATCCATTCCGTATTTTACTCCCTACTCTTATATTGCTAGAAATCTTTAAGTGAATACAAAACAAATTATTTTCCCCACAGTTCAGTTTATGGCAGATGTTTTGTATTTCACACTAATTTTAAGGAAACACCCTCCCTCATGGGATGAATCATAATGACTGAAGTCAGGTGCTCTGAACCTCCTTATCCCCTGTAAAGACAGAGAGAGCCCAACTTTTGTAGGGCATTCATAAAAGTTGATGTCAGTTTCCTAAGAATCGATTCTGATAAATCTATCTAGATGTTCACAACACACAACCATGGGAAGTTGGCAAGTATGGCACTACCATTTCAGGAACAACACTGGGTTATGAGACATTTTATATATATTGTAACAATGAATAGTGTAAGACCAGAAAAGCTTCAAAAACAGCTTGTGTGAGCCCCAGCATTATGAACTGGACTGTGACTTCAAATTCCCTTCTTGTGATACATCAGATAATATTTCAGATTTTGCTTAAAGTGCTTTCAGTTTTAAGCATCATTTTCAAGCAACCTAAGACTACTTCGAAATGGAAAGTGTTCTACACTCAAAGGAGGTGGCCCATAAACATCAAAGGACTGCTATTTTCCCCATGTTTCTCAGTTTACACACAGAGATTCCAAGAAAACTTGAACTTTGGGAGAAACTTCTTTACTTCTGAGATGTCAGAGCACTGGAACAGAGAGGTTGTGGAGTCACCTTCTGCAAAGGCTTTCAAAATCCACCTGGACACATTTCTATGAAACCTGATTTAGGCAAACCTGTGTTAGTACTGAGGCTTTAATCGATGATCTCCAGAGGTCCCTTCCAACACCTAACATTCTGTGATTCTATGAAAAAATTGTCATTCTGAGATATGGTTTAACACATCCTACCCTCACAAGCCCACATTCTTCCTCACACAGACATGAGGAACATTAACACAAAATATATACCTTTTGGGCTGAGATAAAGATTTTTACTGGAAATACATATTTAATTACCTTAGAACATACATGGAAGTCTGTATGAATGTTTCTTAGGCAAATCCATGTAAAAGCATAAACAGTGGCATACTAACTATGAACTGAGCATACACACTGCCAAAATGCAATCTGCAGTAGATCCACACCTTGAGTACTGTGTCCAGTTCTGAGCCCCTCAATTTGAGAAAGATGTTAAGGTGCTTGAACGTGTCCAGAGAAGGGCAAAAAGGCTGGTGAGGGGGCTGGAGCACAGCTCTATGAGGAGCAGGTGAGGGGGTTGGGGGTGTTAAGCCTGGAGAAGAGGAGGCTTGAGGGAGACTTCATTGCTCTCTACAACTACCTGAAAGGAGGTTGTAGCCAGATGGGGGTTAATCTCTTCTCCCAGAAACAGAACAGCCAGAACAGAACAGGCACCAGAACAAGAGGACACAGTCTCAAACTGTGCCAGGGCAGGTTTAGGCTGGACATTAGGAAGAAACTCTTCATGGAAAGAGTGATTGCCCATTAGAATGGGCTGCTCTCGGAGGTGGTGGAGTTGCTGTTGCTGGAGGTGTTTAAAAGGAGGCTGGATGAGGTACTTAGTGTCATGGTTTAGTTAATTAGAAGAATTAGGTGATCAGTTGGACTCGATTATCCTAGAGGTCTTTTCCAACCTGGTTAATTCTGTGATTCTGTGATTATTTCTAATGAAGGAACAGAAAGGAGGAAGCAGAGGGAGCTGAATGTTGTATTGCAGTTGGGCTGGAGGTATACCGATGGCAAAGGATCACAGTGTATGACCATAAAGAACTGTAAAACACACACAAAACATTGGGTTTCTGTGTAACACTCACTACTGAACACAAACCTAGTGCTGTGTCCAAGCCACAAGTTAACAGAAGATCTCGAACTGTCACCAGCAGGTGCACCAGAACAGCATGTCTGAACAGCATGATCTCCTTCTCATCAGTTCTACCTTTACAAAGAGAAGACACAGGTGTGGTCTGTATAAAATGCCAGACATCATGCTATATATATCAGTTTAAAAGATCCTGCTAACGCAGAATTTTCATTAAACACACTTAAACAGGTATTATCTTGAAAAGTTGGATCTGGTGATCCTTAGTTTATGATAGAATAACCTGTGTTATCTGACACAGAGAAAACTGCACACAGGGAATTGTTTTTGAAGGACGTGTGGGTTTAGATGGTGGTTGCTGGAGGAGAGGGTAACAGTTCCCCTAGATGTACCATTAAATGCACACTGCTTCACTGATTTTAGTGAGGCAATATTTAAATATACACAGAACCTGATAAACTTCCTGTCTTTTGGTCTGTCATAGAAGCCCAGCTGTTGATGCTACTACTTCCTCACCAGATTGTGATCCTGGGCATCCTGCTACGGGTCACCCTACTTTAGCAGGGGGGTTGAACTAGATGATCTCCAGAGATCGCTTCCAACCGCTGTCATTCTGTGAGCCTGTGCATCTGACTAGTCAAATCATTGACTTTTCCAACAGCACTGTAACACCATCTAACCCGTTTTCCAAACATATCAGACCTCTTTACAAGAAATCAAAACAGTAGATTATCTACTAAACAATAAGTAATTTTAAAGTAAATTTTAAAGTAAATCCAAATTAAGTCTTTCAGAGAACTCTTTCAATGAATTTTATATGATAAACCCACATTCTTTACCGCAGATAATTTGGACCCAGCTAGTCCTCACACATACAATGAGAGAAAAATAATCCTATTACCTTCCAATAATGATCCACACAGAGTCTTAACTTCTGACATTACCTTCCCTGCAGAAGAAGCAGATGTCCTCCAATTTTCCCTTCTAAAAGGGAGGACATCTGCTTATTCTTGGATCCACAGAGTAAATGAAACAATTTATGGGCTACTTATTCTGTATTATGTACTCACTTTGAATAAGTCTTCAAGGAACTGACTGAACAGGAAGAAATTACTAATCTGAAGAAGGAAGTTATTTTTGGGAATTTCACATGGGTAGTCATGTAGTTCATTATCTTATGAAAGGAAATATGTGACTGCTGCAGAGTAAGTGGACATGCTTTAAGATGCTAAAAATAACTGAGGAAGATAAATAAAGAAGGACTAAACTTGAAATACTACATACAATTCTTGGCACCATTCACCACAAAAACTCAGTGGAGACTACAAGTCAATTTTGTGTCCAAGAACAGTTATTTTTTGCATAACAAGGGCTGGTTAATTATTATCCATTCCTCAGAAAACGCTTGCCCTTAAAAGAAAGATCCAATAGTTGACTATTTGCCTCATGAGGTGCCTCATTGATTTAATTGCTGTAATTAGCAATTGTCAATATACTGCACAGGTAATCTACAAGGAAAGAAGGCCCTGAAGTTTGAGTAAACGCACCACTCAGCTTTGCTCCTACATTAAGCTACCTTTCTATGCTGCCAACTGCATTTGAAATGATTTTTTTCTTAAATTAATCTTGAACTAAAATGCAGACTCCTATGTATTTTTCCCCTTGATCTCAAGAAGCAGCAGTAGTTCTCTGCACAGTTTTCTCAGTGATGTTTATGTTCTGTGATTCACTGATAGTTTTTCTCCCAGGTTTGTGAACATGGTGTTTGTTTTTTTTAGAAGCTACCTCTGATTCGAAGAACTCTCCTGACAATTCTATAGAACACTAACATTTCCCCCCCCACCACCCCTTCTTTCTTGTTTCTTATTCAACTTTTATTAGTTTTATTTTTAATATAATGTAATGAGCACAGAAAGCAGTGAAGTTGAGATAGCTAGAACTCATCACATAACTTGCGACATAGTATAAAAATTTGGCAGGTAGCAGATGGCTCGCTATACTGTCCTTGCAATTAGTTGCCAGCAGTACAACTCAAAAAATAATTCAACATGCCTAATAGATTTCTAAACCTCCCTCAAACACACTTTGTATTTCGCTGAGAGGTTTTCCTAATCTCTATCTAGAGCCAAAAATCTTTGTAAGTAGTGATTGATTTTGATGGATTTTGTTTTTATTTCTCTGATTTTACAGGGTTTTCACATGCGATGTAGGAGCAAAATGAAGTAAAAAATAAAACAAAATAATTTTTATTTTTGTTTCCTGATTTCTAACATAGGCTTAGCATTTCACATCATGCAAGTGTAACAATACTGAGAAAGCTACATAGCTTTTAATTTTAAAATCTAGCACTGAAAAATAACAATTAAACATTGTTTGATATAGAAGCAACATTTCTGAAGCACATTCAAAATATTTTCAAGTTAAATCTAATTATAATACTTGTGTTTCAATATTCAGGCTAATAAAAGTAATGAAGAACTAGGAGACATTATTTTGGAAATAAAAGAAGAAATCAGTTACCACAGCTCTACAAGATAAAGTGCTGAAAGTTTTGTCATTTGTTTATCAAACGTCTTGAACACCAATTAAATTTGTATTAGTATTAAAGAACAAACTAATAATTTCTTTAAAAAACATACCTTCTTTAAAAAGATCACACACCACTTTTTCTTGCTGTTTTAAGAAAAATCTTGTATGATCAAATTTAATGCTGTCGAAGTGCCAGTTTACAGAAGCAAGTACACCCAGATACGTCAACTCTTTTAGAACAGGAGTGGCTGCTTCCTCCAAAAGGCAGTATGCCTGGCACTGGCTTTCTGCATAGCATAAAAAGCAAAATACAGTAATTGAGTTTGGCTTCAAATATTACTACGTGGCAAGAATATTCAGAAGACCTAACAAAACACAAACAATACTGACTTCTTCATGAAAACTGCAACAGTAATACGAGAACAGTTGCTTGCCAGGGAGTCTCCTGGGTGGTAGAATTAACCTTATCCTCACAGCAGACAACCATATTATTCCATGTATTTCAAAAAATGATCAAACTTCACGATGAAAAGTTAGGATTTTCTGCTCCTGTGACTCCCACTAAGATTGTGCTATGACTCCGTTATTCTAATGCCCTCTTCCTCTTCTACGCTGTAATCTAAACTTAGACTTAGTACCTTTACAACCACTCGTTACTATAACTTCAACTCAGACAGCTCTCCTCCTTCCCTGGTATTTAATTTCAAATGTCTTTGTTTCGCAAGCCAAACTGTTAGTCTCTCCGTGCTTTCTTATTGACAGTTCTTAATTCTAGATGGACGTTTTACAATTCTTTTCAAATTGCAACTGAGTTTCTTGCAATTAGCATCCATCTAAAGGCTGTCCATTGCTGAATGAGTTGAACTGAAAGGGATGTCCTCTTCCTCATGAAAAAAACAGAAACTCTTTCATAACCATTTAAAAAAACTATAGCTGAGTTGATCCCATCAAGGAGATCAGAACTCTATAATTCTTAATTTTCAAACATTTACTATTACTTGGCTACAGAAAAGCTTGATTGTATTTTTCCAGTTGCATTAAAGATGTCTTGCATTACTTTTTTAAAAATAACTTTAAAAAAAAAAAAGCTTATAGTTGTTACATAATTCCCACCTCACATGGCAACAGATTAAAATACTGCTCTGCTTTCACTGATACTGTGAAAGAGACTCCCATCAAGCACTTAGTTGAAGTGACTGCATTTCTGTGGAAATGCTGGGCCTACAACTTTCTAGCACAAGCTGTGCTTAATTTGAGGCTTTGAAGTCTGTTGGATAAATAACTTCTAGGTTCTTCTCCACTGTTTCTACTGCATGCCAAAAGTGCATGTTCTTTGACACAATATCTTGAAAATTACAACAGCAGCAACTCACAGGGTAAGGCCTAGCTGCAGATGAAATAAATCCACAGTGGATTAATTCAGTGTTAAAGATATTTCCTACCAAAAAGGACTGCCAGTGTCTTCTGTTTCAAATTCTTTCATTACAGAAAAAAAAATACCGAGGGTACTGATTTGATTAATATTTCATGCCTTCTGATGTAGAGCAAATGTAGCTCAAAGTCTGTACTTTTCAGCATGCATGCAATTGACTTCATTCTTAAGATAGAATTCCACAAACTGAACCCATACCCATGTCAAAATAAATATCCATCTATTGGGATTTTTTTTTAACCATAAGGAGCAGAGACTAAGCCTAATTATTTACCTATTTGAGTAGCACTTTTGAATATAAAGTTATATTGCAAAGTTATGTAAGAAAAAGTGTATCCAAAAGGCTATACCTGATGCTTGAATATCCACTGTGACACTGTCCTCTTTCTTTTGTTCTTTTTCCTCTGTTCTTACAGTCTCACAAACAGAACCATCCTCTTTGTCACAATGCAGAGGCTGTTCTTCAGGTACTAAATCATTAAACCACAAGTGACCAGTTAGATAAAAATTTCACAAAACCAGCTCAATCAACAAGGAAAGTATTCCATAAATAGCACTCCACACAAAAACATTTTCTGACTAAGTATTTTTTGTGACATATATTTTCTTTTCATTAACTTCTTTATTGTTTTATGGACTTACATAGCATGAAAAAACCCTTGAGACACAGAGAAAAAGAAGCCTGTCAGCATTCATAGTTCATGAATCAGACATTATTTGGATTCCTTTTAGGGCAGAAAAATACAACTAGGAAAATTAAAAAGCTGCTACTATAGCTCTACAATAGAGCTGTGCATGAACACTCATATGCCTTTATATGGAGAAAAAACACATATGAGAAGAAAGATGCTACTGACTATGAGGAGATCAAACTATGACAAATATCTCAAGAGAGTGTGAGCAGAAAAAGTTAAATACTCTAAGTGTGCCAGGAAGAATACAGAAGCTGCAAATAATAGAATTAGACAAAACAAAACAAGACAAAACTGACTTTTTTTTTTTTTTAGTTGCTAAGTGAAAATAACTTTTTCTCCTTATAGCTATCTTCTGCAATTTGTTAGTATTTCTTTTCCTTATAAATACTGATGCATGAGCTACAGGTTCCATCCACAAAACTTCTTTTGATGTCTCTACCAAAATATTTATTTCTGAAAGGGGTTCTGGCTGGATAGGCATCTCCTAAATATTGCTGATATTTTCTGTTTAAGAATGTTAGTTTCCTCAGAAAACAAAGACAGATCATAGAGAGACCAAAAGAAAAGAGAAACTTCTTTTTTCTCCCCCCTAGTTCAGTTAAAAATATCTTCCTGATTTTGAAATGCTACACAGGGTTCAAAACTGAGTTAATGAACGCTCACTTCTTCTTCCCTCCTTCCCCTTTTACCACTTTCCTTATGTATTCTGTAAACTACAACAGTATCTTTTAAAAATAAGCCAAACAACAAAGATAACAGAGAAAGAGCCCTACAAGCAGTGCTGGTGTTTCTTATTCTTTGTAAAATTTAGAATGGCCCTCAATAAAATCTTGACATTACTAGAAAAATATATAATAATTTCTACATCAGTGTGGGAGGACTTATGCATTTCAACAGGTTATCTATAGATCAGACATAACTGATCTACAACTCTGGGGTCTACCTGGAAGCACGTTCTAAAGTGCATTTAACTTACTAAAACTTCCACAAGTGAGTCAATAAATGTAGCACATCCTGCCTTTCAATGTTCGGATTTCTTGTTAGGATGTGCAGTTCTAGCCAGAGTTCACTAGATGGTAGCATAAAACTTGAAGTACCTTGTTCTACTCTTAAAACTGGGATTGTTGCTCTCTGAGGCCATAGAAGTGGTCTATGCATGCTGACTACTGTCAGTAACAGATTAATTTTACCAAGAAATAAAGAAATATTTTCCTCTGCAAAAACTGCATAAGCTTGCAATTAAATATCTCATCTCTGTTCTATTGGTGCCATTGCTCAAAGCTTTTATGTAACTTTCTTTCTTTCTTTCTTTCTTTCTTT
>WBNM01021931.1:0-40893 GCA_013399055.1 Ramphastos sulfuratus | reverse complement strand
TTTTTTTTTTTTTTTTTAATAGTGAGGACAAATGTAGCACTTTCAGCAGGACCAGAGTTGATGTCAGGACAACAAAACCTCCTGACATATCTAAAAAGAACAATTACCTCTCTTTGAGCAATGTTATCCATATTTGTTCTCGTACAGTTATTTTTGCCTTTAAGGCAGATTTTTTGGACCACCTACATTAGTTAAACTCTGTTTAAACTCAGGGTGCCATTCCTCTTCACTGAAGCATTAATGACCAAGTGAGTTCTTTTATCCCTCAATCTCTTTATCAACAAATAACTTCTATAGCAATTGGGAGAGGAAGGAGAACAACTACATGTTTACAGAAAATGCCATTATTTTTTGATTGTTTCTTTGAATTACTGCAAACACATTTCACTTCTGGTAACTTGCAAACAACAATGTTAATTAGAAGGAAAATACTGTAGGAGAGCTAGACTGAAATCTGACACCCAATATAGGAACTTCCATTAGCAAACATTGTCTTAGCACATACAGGTTTTCAGGTTTCTATCGTAAAAATCTGAATATATCAAAAAAGCCCAAACAAACCAAATCAAAACAGACATGAAATCTCTCTGTACCAGAGTGAATATTGCCTGATTCAGGGTCAGAGCTGAGCCAGAAACCTGGCAATAAATATTAATGGTGTCACTTTCTTTTAAAACCACTCAAGGTGGTTTGACTATTCATCTATTCCCGAGGAATGGAACAGTCTAAATAAGATTGCAGTCAGCTTGTTATTACTGTACACGAGGAAGGTCCCAGACTTCAGATCTACTGCATATAAGCTCCCCCTGCTTATCATAAGCTTTAGAAGTAAAGAGCAGTCAAAGATCGCACTAGATCCAGATTATAGTTAATCGTGCTAGGCAATAATCTCCAGATGGACATCAAGTTTCGTCTTTGTCTTGCTCGGACAATGTAAGGAGTGCTTGTCTTGAGCTTTCATATCAGGCACTTTGAGCTAACATAATAGAGCCATCCTACCAAAAGGCCACAGCAATACAGCACCAGGAGTGTGACGCTATCAGCCTAAAGAGGACAACCATCAGTTCACTTCAAGTTGTATCGAAACTAAGACAAGAAGAGAGGTCTTGGTCTGGGAAAACTCAGATTTCTCAAGGATTCTAGTAACTGCTGGATGGAAAATTATCAAGTGAACCTGAACTGGGGGATAATACTGGTACTGCCCAATGCAATAACGGATAAGCACTAGGATGAGAGGTACATGTTTATTCTAGTATTGTCACTGCCCAGGCCATATGCATTTGTAAATGTCACTCTGCAGGATTTTGTGAGTGAATTGAAAGGTGACAAATGCCACTAGCACAGTCTCTTTTGCCAGTGAACATTAAGCTGTGGAAGAGTGGGGTTGGTATGAATATCCATTATTTCCAAAGAGGTTACACCTGTAACCTGAAGAAACTTTAACTGAGGTTGGATAGCTAGTCTGGAGAGTCAGACACAAAACTGCCAGGCATAGGTATGCAATGTAACCAGCATGCCTAACTGAGTTTTTAATCTATTAAAGTTCTATATAAATGATTTCCTGATGACAGCATAAAGGAAGCCAGGATTCAACACACACATTAGCAAATATTCTACACTTGCAGTTTATGTCTGTGGAAAACAGCTCTGGTGACTACGTGACTTTGCTTCTCAGTCACACTGCATTACTGAAACATTTCCAAACCAAAATGTCTGCACAGGAGTTTTGAACTTCTAGAAGGTATAAAATCAGTACCTCACCTTGGATTGTCCTCCATCACCCTCTTCTGAAAGCATTTATGTGAGACCTTAACAAACTTTAAACTGTGCTCTTTGACTCCACAATTTTAATCACTCTGCCTTAACTTTTCCCCTATCCTTTCTAGGTAGAATCACAGAATGTTTTGGACTGGAAGGGACCTTAAAGATTATCTCATTCCAACTCTCCTGTCATGGGCTAGAACACTTTTCCACTACACCAGGCTGCTCAAAACCCTATCCAACATGACCTTGAACACTTCCAGAGAGAGGGAATCCACGGTCTCTCTAGCTAACCCATTTCAGTGTGTCACCAGTGAAGAATTTCTTCCTTACATCCAATCTAAATTGTTAGATAAAAAGCAAATCTAAACCCCTAATAAACTGCAAAAGATACAGACACCACATAGCCAAGAGTAACATGAAGGAACTGTAAAGATAGTTTAGTTTTTAAAACTCTAGAAAAGAGTATGACACTTCTATCTGTTTATGGTGCAGATACAAAATAGCAGATTACACAAAGCAAGTGTTCTTACCTTATATTTATATGATGCATGTACTCCCAAGATCAGAATGGGGAGACAATCCCTTGAAGAATTTATTTTAAATATTACCCCTTTATGTAGATCCTCCTACCTGTCTCACAGAATTCCAACATACTTCTGCTGTCACTGGAAGAAATGTCTTGTGGCTTGGCACAGTACTTAGAAATGTCTATTTTGTGTTTGATTTCTGCCTTGAGATCTGAAAACATATTTAAAATACGCCATAAATGAACATTTATTCTCTATCCCTGTCATTCTTTTTCTTTAAACCTTTTTATTGAATCTTTATAATATATTGTTGTGAAAAAATACAGTTATGCTTAGTAACACCAAATGCTATAGCTGATTAAAGCAATGAAGCAGTGCTCAAGTCTCATCCCTTGAAGATACCAGAAACAAATGCAACACACTATCAGAACTCTTCAAAGTTCTTATGACTACAGTGATGTGATTTCTGGAACAATCAGCCTAAATGGCATTTACCGGGAGTTTGTGTATGTAGATTCTCTTGCCACTAAGAAGCACTAAAACAGAATGAAAATGAGTAACAGGTTGTCATCTACGTAAAAAATCCTCAAACCTCTGATTTGGAGGTTGGGTCACTCAGTTTTGAGCAAGGCATGTAAGTTGTGATGTAGTAAATGTATCAGTGGAACACACATGAAATTGCTTGGGTCAAATATGCACTGAAAAGTTCTGTTCCTATTTCAGTAGGGACTGGATTGCTCCAAAATGCTGCCCTCTCAGGGAGATCTCCATCAACACGCATCTTCTACATTCAGAAGCATGATTGAATCTTGCTTCTTTGAGCTGCTTCCTGTCTACCAATGTGGTTTTCCTTACATGTTTGTCAAAATCAATGCAAACTGTCTTTTTCAAATCAAAATTAAAAAAAAAAAATCTGAAGCACTGTCTTTTACTTCCAACTGCACAGAACACTGTTGTAGATACCAATTCAATGGCCAATAACCATCATTAAAGTTGTATAAAAGCATATAATAAGTTTTCTTAAACTTCTTTGAAGGATTTACTATTGTTATTTAGAATCTTTCTGCCACCCGTGGAAATTTTTACCAGAAACCTGCATTTGTGTTTGCAATTACAATGTGATACAAACAATTGTTAAAATATGACTGTACTGCATATAGTCCTCTTAAGGATGTTTCTGAAAGTAAATTCAAATACAGACAAGAAAACATAATACTAAATTATTGTATTTGTGGCAGACTGGATATCGTAACATAGCAAAAGGTTGAATCAAATGCCAAATACTTCCCCTTGGATACTTGAGGAGACATTTCTAACACTCATAAAGCTGGGTATAGCAGAATTCATAGTCTCATACAGAGAAATTCTCATTTTATAGGCTGTAATGTAATGTGTAAGTGAACCAAATATGAAAGAGTTACAGTGTGTTAAATGTGTGCAAATGAAAGGAAAGCCAGGCTGAGCACTTAAAAAAAATGACCCTCACCTTCTTTGATCACCTCTTTGCACATATCTTCATCAGCCATAGTTTCTGCAGCTAAACTTAACACCTCTTTCAGCTCCAAGTAAGATGGAACCTTAACAGAATCTGATCTGCCATTCCTGGGTTTGCAGCATTCTAACTCAAGAGGCAGCATGAAATACTGAAAAATATTAATCACAACGGAATGGTTAAGTGAATCTCCTTTGATGTCAGTGTACCCTCTGAGCTTTTTCAAAAACTTGAATTAGTTTAGTTGTAAACCAGTCTAACAGTTTTTAAAAATTAAGTCATACAACACGTATTCAGCATACACAAAGCTTTGCTTAGTACAGAAAAAAAACCCTACAGTATTTCAAACTGAGTCACTGTAATGAGCAGATCTGAATTTACATTTAAATAAAATACAATCCTTACTTACTTAATTGAAAATACAAAACATAGATTTGACTTTGTTACACTTTTAAAGCTATGCCTCATGTTTTTTTAGAGAATTCAAGTCTAAACAGTTTTAGGGACTGGACACAGAATAATGTAAGATAAGTTTATCTCCTTCCATTCAACTGCTGAATATCTTATATTTTGCAGTTTCTCTCTCTCTGGCTGCCTCCTGTTTGCTTCTGGCTTCTCTGCTCTGCCTGTAATTTTGCATGTTCCCTGACTGATCTTTTTGTTTGGGTTCGTAAAGGTACAGACCAGGGGGGAGGTAGAGACTGTAACGGCTGTAATACTGCCTCTCTAGACCACTTTGTGATGTGGGAGAGGACACCACTTTGTGCTGTTGCTTAACTGTAAATATATGTAAATATATTTTGTATATAGTTATTGCCTTTTATACTTCTATACTTAGTCTATTTTTGTAAATATAATTTCATTTAACTGCCAAAATTCTGAGTAAGTGTGGTACATTTACTCTGGGAGGGTAAATTTCCAACTTGTTGGGTGGCAAATCTAACCCACAATAGACTTCTTTTAAGAAAAGAAGCTAAGCTCCCCCCTCCCAAATCCCAGAACACCTCTTGGAACCTTCCCTTTCCCATGTGCATGTCACAACTTCCTGTTCTGTCTCATTCGGACTGGATGATCTTGAAGTTCTCACACAAAAAATACCATTGTTTCCTAATTTTAGAATATGAAGGCTATAATTATTTGGCAAATATGAAAAGAATTCAGTAAAATGACTTGCAGATGAACAAGCATAATGTGTAACAAAGAAATCACTAAAATTTACTAAGAAACAAAATGATAATACCTCTTCATCTTTTATAGGTATTCTGCAGAAATTCTCTTCAATCCTCTGCAATTCACTCTTATTCTCTTCCATTTTCATTTCATTTTGAAAAGTCAAACATTCCCTTTAAAAGATCATCAAGTAAAGAAAGTGATTTCTCTGTATTGTTTCATACTTACGACCCAAAGGCTCAGCAGTAGCTCAGACAGCCATATATGTGGCAAAAGTTATTTCTAAATCCATGCTTTTCTAAGAAAGAAATTCCAAGGGATATTGTACCAATCAGTGCAATTAACTGAAGTTACAATACAATGTAATTAATTTGATTACAGGATTATTTTTATATATATGTGTGTGTAGAGCAGAACCACTTAATATTGGGACCTGACTTTAAAAAGTTAGTAAAATTGTTCATCATCGCAACACATAGTCCCATTACGGAAAAAATCCTTTCTGCAAGAGCTGCAGACCCAATTGTCTTCTTATGTTGACAATATTAATAAAATCTCTGTAATCTAAAATGTTGGCATTATTTGTCTATTGTCATCTTTAATTTCTATTTTCAGGAATGATTCAGTACCAAAGAAGGTAGATTGTGTTCTCTATTAATTAAAATGAAAATTAAAAGTATTCTCTCTGATTAAACTGACAAACTATTAGAATGCTAAGGAGTATTATATTCTAGCATTATATAAAATGCTAAGTAGCCTCAGGATCAAGGCTAGTATTTGCCATGTAAAACAAGGATACAAGCAGAACAGAGGTGATGATTTTTCAAGCAGAAACAAAAAAACCTTTCAGTGTGCTGCTTATGGCCATAACAGGCGCTAAATTGATAACGACTTTTTAGGAGGATATCTTCCTCATCAGTCCTTGTTACCACTATTTTCCTGGAAGAGTATTTTAGACTGAATAATATAAATTCTCCTACACCTAGCCTTGGGATGCTCACTGAATTTTATCTTAAGTAGAAGTCTAATTGTCTCTTTGTCTAAATGCATTTCCCTGTGTGCTTCATTAGATTTGGACACCCACTTTAAGATAAAGCTAGCGGTTTGCTAATCAACTGCAGACTGGTAAGTGAGACATGTTTCTGAAAAGCACTAGCACTTTTTTCTCCTATGACTGGAATTTCTGAAAGTCATTACAAAATTTGGATCACGTTCTCTTCATTGGGTATTTACAGCATTCACATGTGCACACAGTCTTATGTCCAATACTTGTAAGATCAGGACTCACGTTTGAAAAAACAGGCAAACAAACCCACATCTCCCTGTTCTGTTACTATATAGGTAAAGCTGAACCAGGTAAAATATCCTTTTCCTTGCTTGTGAATCATGCAGCCCTATCAAGTGCAAAGGAAGCTAGACAAGTCATCCAGACATGGACTTAACCACAAAATTTAGCCAGATTTCATGGATGCATGTACACAGGTGAATATATTTCAAAAATACTAGACACATTCTGAATATAACTTGTACCAGTTTGATAAGAAAAAAAAAATCAGCCACTTTGAGGGACGCTCAGGTCCTTTAAACAAGGACATTTTTTCAGTATTCCAAAACTGGAATCCTGATCCTGAGCACATTTCACAAAGAATGTAAAATGATATTGTTTCATTTATCCAGTCTTATAGAATCACAGAATTGTTTTTTATTTGTCTTCTTAAATAATGCATATGAATTTCACCCTACTAAAGTCTTCACCTATTGCAAATAAAAAAAGTTAAAATCCAGAAGATGTTAAAATGTTAATAGCGATATAAAAATATTATTTATATTTAATATTACAACAATTTGTAGATACCTCTCTTCTGTTAAATTCTGTCCTCTAGAATCTAAAAGGGGATCTTTTACTAAAAAAAATTGTAGTCTGCTCAGGAGTATAGATGAAGTAGGCAGTTTTTTACGAAAAGTTTCAAGATTATCAATAAAAACAAGTTCATCCTCCATATATAAATCTGCAAAAAAAAAATTTAAAAATATAAACATAATAAGAAAGATCAGAATGAGGACAAGTGTTGAAGACCCACTGGAATGCTATAAATGTCATCAAAACAATACTACTTTGTACTTCAAATATTTTAGCATTTTAAGCTTTAAATATTATGTCTAGACCTTCAATGGTCCGCAGCATAAGTGTTGGTTTTCTTTTGCTTTTTCTTTCATCTTATATAACATTTCTTAAAAAGAAAAGGTATTTTCTTTTCATTCCCTTGTTTGCATTGTAATATGACAAAAGCATATCTGAGGTAGGTTTTGTCTGAGAAACTTAGTTCAGTGCAATTTCTAATGTGGAAATGAGAGAGTCTCTCCATACAAACCTACACTGAAATGTATTCTCTAATCTGAAAGCAACAAAAAAAACCAACATGAGGCAGAACTGATGCAGTATCACAACTCTATTTGATGCAATCCTTTGTATTTGCAAAATACATGGAAGCCTCCTCATTCCACAAACCCCTTTCACTACCTGGTGATTCCCTATCTGTAATAACTTTCCTTTCTAGTGGCTGGAAATGCAGACACTGATTACGTTGCCCACTGTTTCACGCTGCTAACATGAACAATCCCCATAAAGAGATCCACTAGTTAAAAATTAAATGCCTCATTATAAAATGCCTCGATGTAATGAGATGAACCATTCAGGAGAGGCTTCTAAAGCTTCTAGTAGCCTGTAAAGCTAAAAGTACTTCCAACAGAAAAATGGACATATCTGCTGATACAATTTACAAAATCTCTCATCTACTCTCCTTCCTTTTTCTCAGACAACAAGCAAATCAAAGTAGGAAGTATCCCACTTTTCAGGCAAACAGCTGTTGCAAAAATAGGTGCTAAAACAAATCAGATACAAAGACAGTGTCTATTATGTAAAATTGATCATGTTGTCCTCAAATATCTCATTTAATTTTTGTAAATGCAAGAGCAGGATAACTCATAACATCCTAACACCAAATCCAGTCAAATGAGGCACAACTTTGCCCGTGATTCACATTTATTATCTCAACTTAACTACGGTTTAAATTACTATTTTATTATATTAATTAGTAGTAATTTATTGCAAGTGCCTCTAGTACTTAACGTGTATCAAAAAAAGGTGGGTTTTTTTCACTGACTCTCATTATTCTAATGTGATTTTTTTTTCCCCACATTTTTACATTTGTCTGTCCATTTGAACATGCTTTGACCTCTTACCAAATCAGGAAAGCATACCTATGCAATAATGCACTTATGCACTTAGTAGTAAATTGCCCTCCTGAAGTGGAACAGATACGATCACATCTGTAACTGCCTTCCTACCATAGAATTTTACAACTGGAGAAATAGGTGGACTTTGAAATTCATAAGTGCCAGTCCATACAAATCCATACAAATCCATACAAAACTGAACTGAGCTTCCACTTTGAGATTTTAGGAAGCGCAGTTCCACATTTTATAAATAAGCTTCTTTTTCAGCACCATAACTTGAATGCAGTATCATCACTTTCTTTGATCCAGGAATTTCTGATCATTGAAGTACTTCAGAAGATAACTTTAATAGGCTTAAACATGTGCTCAAGTAATTTATAAACCAGGGTGCAAACATTTAGTTCATGTTTGAGTGGAAGCTTCACTGCCAGTGTTACCACATGCTAGAGCAAAGTTAGTGCTCTTCATCTTAATGGTACAGAAATGGTTGTCTTTCCAGTGTGACCACTTTCTCCTAACAGCCAGCCTGTGCAAAACAGAAAGGCTATTGATGGCATGCTAAATATTGTAATCTAATATCAGTTGAATGTAATTGGAAGGACGACTAGAACTCTGCAGTTACTGACTGAACCAAATTAAATTTGTAGCTTTTTCACTCAATGTGCTTCACATTTCACATGCTTTAACTTTCTCACTGTTTAGTCCAGTAATAATTTACTAGGTAATCTATGACACTAAGCCTCACAACTTTACTGTAAACCTTTCTTTCCCTTGAACAAAAACCTGTAAACACTGTAGCTCTTACTACATATTACATGCATTAGTTCTTACAGTACACCTCAAAAAGTGAAATTACTAATGACACTGATTTTGTTCTTTGAAAAGAAGAACAGGTTATGCTACCAGAAATAAGCATGAAACATTTTAATATGCATACAAGCTCACATGAAAAAACTCCCGCAGTAACAAGCTATTTAGAATTAAAACATAATGCTACTCTACTGGATCATTTCACATCCTAAATCACGTTTTCATTTCTTTTTCAATACATATTTGATAATTATGACATATCACCTGCAATACTCCACCTCTAGTAATTTTTATCTACCAGTATATTCCCATGATTTTGCACTCTTTGCATGTATCCTCACACCTTCAGTGAAAGCCCATTGGATCTGTGCTGTTAGCAAATGAGCTGGCAGTAATTAGTCAACAGGCTTTTCTCTAAACATGTCCTTCTTTAATGCAGAGTCAAAAAAAGGGCTGGCAGTATCAAATGGATTACACAGGAAGATAATTACTGACCTGCTAATTCAATACACCAGTCACCAGAATAGTGAATAGTTTAATATTCTCCCCCATTAAAAAAAAAAAATAAAAATTTCAGTCTCTTTTAGCTGTCCTACTTATGTTTTTTTAAGCACAACAATAATTTGTACCTTCAAAAATATAAAATGTTTTATGACATTTCTTTTTTTTTTTTTTTCTTTTGGACTCCTGTCCATGGAAATTTAGGTGTCTTGATTGTTCCTAAGAATGCAATAGCTAAGACAGGGGAAAGCACCTGAATTATTTGTATTGTCTTCGTAAACACACAATGCAGAGAGCTTTAATAATTATTGAAACTTCCTGCAACATGCCACCTAACTTTGAAAAATAAAATCAGGTAATTACTTAATCAGATTAATTACTATCACTGTCATTCAACTACTAACTGTAATATACTTGCATTGTTTAAACTCTGTTCAATTTGCATGATATTGTATAAGGAACCCACCTCCCTTCTCTGTGCCACTGTGGAGAAAAAGCCCTTAGTAAAAGATTGCATTACTGAAAAAGAACCTGATAGTTCAGAAAATAAATTGTAATACAGTTGAATCAAACACTTTCTCAACATTCTACTTTCTGTAATCAGAATTCATTATATCTATTAGGGTGCTACTAATAGTAACACTTCAGAAACCACACAGGAACATTATCCAGTTTGAATTATTTTCATCCCAGCAACAAAGCAGAAACTGCTCACTTTTCCCCTCCCTGATACTGTAAAAGAACACGTCATGAAAACATACTTTTATTGAGATGCAAAGAATCTACTAATTATGATTTGCCATGTACTTGTAATTTGCCATGTACTTGATCGCCCTGGAACTTTTATTGGCTTCCATCTATCTTGAACTCTTGAGACAAGTCTTGCTTCTCCAGGGAATAAATCTCTATTAAATGGTTACAACTTCTGCAATTGAAAAGGCTCTGATCATCCAAATGATCTAGGCAATGACCATGAATCATGCACAAAAAAATCATGGAAGTTAGCCATCTGACTCAAAGAAATGTTAGAAAATAGTGATTTAAACATTTTACCTTGCCATTGTTCTTTAAATTCAGTGGCGTAGTCAATCTTCAAATACTTGTCTTGAGTGGATTCTTCCTTAATAACATTCTTTGTAAGTGTAAAAATTTCTTCTATGTCAGTCTGAGAGCAGGGATTTGAACTTGGAATAAATTGCATTAATCTGTTACTAGCACAGAGCTCTTCAGAGGAGACAGGCTTCCTAAAGAGCAGAAAAACATCTTGATACTTAAGCTGTTGTAAAAGTACTGTCATAACGTCCCCGATTTCTCAGTAAATCAAAGGCACTCAAAAAGATACTCTAAAAACTTTGGTAATTACTCTCTTCACTGCATAAGGCTGTCAATTACAAAGTTGTTATCACTGTTCACTAGATCCATGGTCAAATTACATGTTTAATTCTTCTCCAAGAAAAAGTCCTTTAAGTTTACTCCCAGTATTAAACTGAAGAAAAGGATAACAGCTGGAGAAAAAAGCATCAAACCAAACAATGTAATAACATTTATGACAAAAATTTGTTACTGCTTAAACATGTAGTTGAATTTCAAAAATCATGCAGAAATTGCAAGTAACTGCAATAGGGAAAACAAAGGATAAATGATCAAACCCACTTCATTCTCCTTTCACTTTTCATACTAATCTCTATGCTACTGAGCAACATGGACAGTGGAGTTGAGTGCACCCTTAGCACGTGTGCAGACAACACAGAGCTGTATGGCTTGGCTGACATGCTAGAGAGAAGGTATGTCATCCAGAGGGACTTGGACAGGCTTGATAGGTGGGCTGAAGCCAATCTCATGAAGTTCAGTGAGGCCAGGTGCCAGGTCCTGCACCTGGGCTAGGACAATTCCAAGCACAAATATAGCCTAGGTGGAGAGTGGCTCGAGAGAAGTCTTTAGGAGAAAACTTGGGACTGTCAGTTGAAAAACTCAACACAAGCCAGCAATGTGCCCTTGCAGCCCAGAACAACTGTGTTCTGGGCTGCACCAAAAGAAGCACAGCCAGCAGGACAAGGGAGGAGATTCTCTCCATCTCTTGTGAGACTACATCTGGAGTCTCACCTGCATCCAGTGCTGGGGTCCCCAGCATAAGGACATCAAACTGTTTGAGCCATAAAGATGATCAGAGGCCTGGAGCACCTCCACTACAGGGACATGCTGTGAGAGTAGGGGTTGTTCAGACCGGAGAAGAGAAGGCTCCAGGAAGATCTTATAGGGGCCTTCCACTACTTGAAGGTGGCCTGCAAAAAAGCTGAGGGAGGGACTTTCTACAAAAGCTTGTAGTGGGAGGATGAGGGGGAATGGCTTTAAACAGGAAGAGGGTAGATGTAGACTGGATACTAGGAAGAATGAAGGTCGTGAGACACTGGAACAAATTGCTCAGTTAACTGGTGGATCTCCCTTCCCTGGAAGTGCTCAAGGCCAGGTTGGATGAGGGCTTAGGCAACCTGGTCTAGTGGAAGGTGTCCCTGTCATAGAAGGGGGATTGGAACTAGATAATCTTTAAGGTGTCTTGCAGCTCAAACCATTCTATGATTACTTGTCAGGAGGAAAAAGACAAAGTTCACCAAACAAATAACAAAATCATTTGACAATGGAAAGTAAAAAATATAGTCCTTAGCTAATTATGCATCTGGAGAAAATATTGGTACTCAATAATTAAAATATGGTTGTGTTAATGCTATGTGACCCATATACATTGAGTGGAACAATAAAATGGCTGATAAGTTCTGGCATATCTGAAGAATCCACATTTTCTGCGTATCTAAATTTACTGAAGAAACTCTTAATTTTAGACAACCAATTCCTCAACTGTTCATCCTCTGGATTTATTAAATTTTTTAACAATCCTTTTCATTATGCTGTCTTGCCATCTATTAGTCATCTGGAGGTAAGCCTCATACACAGAATCAGTACCTAGGTACATCTCTTAATTTCAATATAGACCTTCATATTTAGGCAGCAATGGGAAGGAATACTATATGTCTTTAAAAAAAAACAAAGTTGTTTACAACCTTTCTCAGTACAGCTCCAAAGTTAATTTTGACATCACAAGTAGAATAGTTCAGAAACAGTAGCTATGCACTGTTGATAACGATTAATGTCCAAACTTCAACATATTGTCTTTGAAAATATACACTGTGCCAAGTGACATGTAGGCCAACTTCACTGACATCAACAGGTTTCTCTATAGTTTTACTGATAGGTCAAGCCTAAGTGAGTTGCTGATTTGAGACTAGATGGGCCAGCCTTTTCCACAGTCAATCCCTTAATAAGGCTATTCTGGGAAACGGTGTTTTAAATGACAGACTACTCTAAGCGTAGACACATATGTTGAAGTCATTTAGCTGTGCTTGAACACAAAAGGCACTATGTTATAGTTAATGTATTTAGCTTCAATTAGATCTTTACAATAACCTTTAAAATATGGACAGTTGAACCCTATCATCAAATAAGCACAGCAGTCAAATGCATGCACTAAAGCTAGGAAGGGATTTTATTCAATTAAGTAACTTGGCAGTTTCTAGAAATTATAGATCCATTTCCTTATCTCCTTTCCTGGCACTTGTACTCTCACACCTGCCTAGGTAGTCTGTGCCTCCTCATTGTTTTCATTCCCACTCAGTATTTTTCCCCTACTTGTCCTCTTTTTGTTTATCAGACTCTGCAAGGAGATACTGGACTCCCTGGCTTTTGGAACCAGTTTACTTTAATATATCAGTCCGCTTCGCTGACTGCTTTGATCAATCCCCCACATCTGTAATCTTCACTGGCTTACATGAAGAACTTTTAACATGAGAAAGAAATCACAAACCCAAAAACCCCAAGTTGATAAGCTTATGCCAAAATATCACCTCTCCTAATTAGTTACTTATTGACACACCAAAAAGCACTAAAAATCTACAAAAAACCCTTAGTAGTAAAAACTGGTGCCTATTGTTAAAACAGAATGAAGGAACCTTCTGAGCAGAATCTTAGAGTAGAATGCATTGACTGTTTTGATAAACAATCCAAAGATACTGAACTCAATTATAATCATATTACATACTAGCACATTTGGGACATACTTTAATAACTGTTACTGTAAGTCAGTCTAGCAACTATTTTATTTCTTTTTTTTATGACTCCAGGACTACAGCTCTCCTGTGAGCCATACCTAGCAGTGAACACTGTATTCCAGGAAAAATGCTTATCGTTCTTTTAAGTTATAGCTTGTTTCTGACCAGTTTTGAAAAGAATATAGTATTTTGCTTCTTTCCTGTCATGCCATTTGGATTATTAAAAAGAAATTAGTGTTATCTCAATTAGTGTTATGAAAGGTCTGTATTAGGACCAGCGCTGTTCACTATCTTCATCAATGATACAGACAGCAAGACTGAGTGCACCCTCAGCAGATTTGCAGATGATATCAAATTGAGTAATGCAGTTGTTAAGACTGGAGGACAGGATGCCATCCAGAGAAGGCTGGAGAGGTGAGCTGAAGAGTGTCATGAGACAGTAAGGCAAAGTGAAAGGTCAGGGCAATCTTTGATATCAACACAGGCTGGGGGATGATGACATTGAGAGCAGCTCTGCAGAAAAGGACTTGGGGGTACTGGTGAATGTGAAGCTGGACATGAGCCAGCAATGTGTACTTGCAGCCCAGAAGACCAATCACATCTTGGACTGCATCAAAAGCACGGTCAGCAGGCCAAGAGAGGTGATTCTGCCACTATGCTCTGGTAAGACCTCACCTAGGTAACTGTGTCCAGCTCTGGAGCCCTCAATATAGGAAGAACATAGACCTCATGGAGCAGGTGCAGAGGAGGACCACAAAAATGATCAGCGGCTAGAAAACCTCTGCTACAAGGACAGGCTGAGTGAGCTGGGGTTGTTCAGCCTGGAGAAGGCTCCAGGAAGACCTAATATGGCCTTCCACTACCTGAAGGGGGCCTACAAGAAGGCTGAAGAGGGACTGTTTATGAAGGCCTCTAGTGATAGGACAAGGGGCAATGTTTTTAAACTAGAGAGGAGCAGATTTAGATTGGATGCTAGGAACAAGTTATTTACCATGAGGGTGGCAGAACACTGGAACAGGTTGCCCAGGCAGGTGGTTGAGGTCCCATGCCTGGAGATAGTCAAGGTTAGACTCCACAAAGCTTTGAGCAACCTGATCTAGTGGAGGACATTCATGCTCACTGCAAAGGAGGTGGACTAGATGATCTTTGAAGGTCCTTTCCAACTCAAGCCACTCTATGATTCTATGATCTATAAATTTATGTGTCATGCTATTCTCTCCCTAATAACAGTAAACCTGCTGAGAGGCATTTACTGCAGGTCAGGTTTTACAAACGCAAAATAAACAACTTACCACATTTACTGCTCATTCCTGTCTCTTTTGTGTGTGCACTGCTTTGCAAATATATGGCAGTGTATCATGCTCCCTACTAGGAAGACTTACAACGTCTTGTGCTGAATTATGTCTATTAATACTGCTTAGTCCTACTCATAGGGAAACCACTAACCTAAAATACCTGATTTACTTAGATTTGCTTTAATTACCTTTTAAAAAGCACTTGAATAAGTCAAAGCACAAACATGTCCTTTCATTCTAAGTTTAACTCCTTGCTCCTTATTTCATATTCTTACTCCAATGATTTTTTTTCCTCTGCTATAAACTAAGTGAAATAACCTTATTTTTTCCTTAACTAGATTCTAGCAAATGCTCTTATTTCCTCAGATTTATCCAGATATGACAAACTTCAGTTCTAAAACAACAGGGAGAAGTCTTATAATGGTCTAATAAATGTCTTCATTCTTGGCATTTAATATCCCTTGAGATGGTATCTAACTGACTCTTGAACTGCTTGCTAAACCACACTTTGTAACAACTTCTTTAGCAATTTCGTTTTCTGTTACTGTTGTCAATCTAGACAATGTTGTGGGTGACGTCTTTGCTTGTGTTTCACAGCTTCCTCACAACATTTATCACTCTCAAGGTGAAAAGATGATTACATTGCATTTTAATAGTCGTGGGTTTTTTGGGATTTTTGTCAGTTTGTTTTTTCTTGAAGATGCAGGATGTAATTTCAGTTTTAGCTCAGTGCAGCTTTCAGCATTCATCTAAGACTGCAGTTCAAGACCAGTATAAGGTGGAGTCACTTCAGATCCAATTAATTTTGTAATTACATTTTGTCATAAAATCTCCAAGTCTGTATAGTTTTCTCTTAAAATGCAGTGGTGTACTGGTTACACTGACTGATGATGGACTGAATTAAAACCTGAAAATACAACCAAATGCTTCCAGTTCACAGAATCACAGAATGACAAAACGGTTGAGGTTGTAAGAGACCTCTGGAGGTTATCTAGTCTGATCACAGAAAAGCTATTAAAATGCAAATCTCCAAAGTAACATTTCCAGATGGGTTTTGGAAATTTAAACAAGCAAGCAAATGGGGTTTTTCACTTGTAATTTGCTATTTATATAGCACAATAAAACTTCTGCATCTCTGCAAGCTTGCTATTTTCCTTAATATTATTTAATTTTAAAAAAAAATCAATTTTTTTAATGTTCAGCAGTTAATATCAGCCCAGTTGTCACACAATGTGCTATCATTACAGCTCAAAAGTTAGGGGAGAATGTCAAACTTCTACGAGTATTCAGTCATTCCTTCACGTGGTACCACAAGTGTGAGGATGCAAAGGAGGGCCTAATACAGCTAAAAGTTGGCCACTTCAACATCTGCTAGTCATTTGAACCCTAGAGAGACGTAACATGACAAAAGGGCGGCTGTTAGCCTGTAGAGTATGTTTTCCATCAGATAAGAAATGACTGCAAGAAGCACAAGGAAACCTGCTCAAGTTTCCTGTAAAGCCTTAAAAACTATTTATCTCACTACTGTCTTTTGAAGGTAAAGGCTAGTATTGTGGATCCAAAGGCCAAAACTCAAGAATGTTTCCCAGGTACTTGTGGTTTGTTGTTGTTGTTGTTGTGAGTTTTGTGTTTTGTTTTGGTTTGGGTTTTTTGTTTGTTTGTTTGCTGGTTGGTTGGTTGGGTTTTTTTAGTTGTTGTTTGGTTTGGTTTTATCATTGTTTGTTTGTTTCACAGAGAAGGGGAAGTTGTATTAAAAATCCCTATCTGAATAATGTTTACAGTTACAAAATAGGTCAGTGAAATGTTAGAGAGCTTTTAACCAGACTTTGACATTGTTTGAAAACAGACAATGTGTTGTGCCCTACTGGGTGTTAAGGTTGGAAAAGCTGTGATCATAAACATTTTTTTCCCCAAAAAATCCTCTGGTTGAGTAATGGAAACTATTCAGTGCTATTATCTTCACTACAGAGCATATAGCTGTAGAGCATTTAACAAAACTCCAGCTAAATCTTGGATCCAGTATCTTGGATATTTCGAACAGCATTGTGAGAAAACCAGGAAATGACCCCATTAATATTTGCGGGATTCCCATTAAAATGCTAATATTACAGTCCACATCCTCTAAATAAAAATCCTCGATACTCATGTTGTGTGCCAGTCTAAGACATCAAGCTCCTAGTCTTTCAAAGTATTTGGCACTTTTCCCTGGTAAAGCACTTGTACACACCAATCAAGTTCTTCTGAGTGCTCATAGACTTTAGGCCTGCCAGAAATTAAAAGGAGCACATTCAGTGGACACCTGCAGAGTTATGGGTTTAGACGACTTGTCTGAAATCACACAGGAGTTTTGACAAAGCCAAAACCAGAATCAGTTCCCCAGGCAGGATTCAACTTCCTTAACCAAGCTCCCAAAATCACACCATGATAGGAAAATACAACCTCTCCAGTGTTGATTACAATGACTAGCTAAAGATCAAGGGATTGCACAGAACACCACCAAGAGAGTTAACCACGCTTTAAATTAAGGTAAAGATATTTATATATTTCCCCAGAAAACTTCCCATTTTGTTTTCTCCTGCAGTAACTGTGTTTTAATACAACTATGCACTTCCTTTTCATGCAGTGCCACATCTATAGGAAAATCAGTTCTCCATCACCACAACAGAGGTCAAATTTCACAGGCAGCCACATTATTCTCTTCACAGCCTTCATGCTCTATGACCATGATCATCTCTGCACCATGAATGACCAGCTGAAAGCACAGTATGTAGCAATGTAATCAAAGAAAGTATCACAATGAAACCACAGAAGAATGACTGTGTAAGGTACTGGTAAGTTTGTGCCAGCATTTTCTGTACGTGACTACACAATTCTTCAACTATGGGTTTTCTTCACAACCAATTTAATGCAGATTTGAAGATAACAGATTTTGCACTGGCCTGTAAAAGCACAAGTGCTCTTTCTCCATTTCTTTCACACTGACGATTGAGAGCAGAAATACATAATTTACCGGCGTTGCAGGACCATAATTTTCTTTCATGTTTTATGTACATGGTAAGAGCTGTGTTGCAAACCAAATTTTAAAAGGAACTCTATTGCAGAGTTCATTTGATATATTTTTACGTTACATATATATAATTTAAAAATAAATACACCTGTCTTCAGTGGATGCAATGCACTGTAGCTGTCTTTTACACTTTTTAAAGACACATAAATATTTCTTTTTAGCATAAATATTTCTTATTAGCATCATCTACAATTATGAGAGAAAACTGTCTTAGACAGGGAAAGCAGCATAAACGTCCTCATGGCTTATTTTCATGTTCATGTTTAGAAACTTTCTCCATTTGCATAAATAGCTTACATGACCACTACAAATACAAGACAAAGAAGTAGAGAACTCCATAGAAATACACAACACTATTTTTAGAGTAAAAGCCATCTTCGAGTTATCTGCTGCAGTGTACAGCTCCAGTACACCGTACACTTGCTACTGCCTGAAAAGATTCCTGTACTCTGTTACCATCATTAGCTTATGATTTACAAAGTACCTGAATGATACCAAAGGTTTTTAACTTAAGGTTACTGACTTTTCCAGGAAATCCTCCACAGATAAACTTTTCTTCCATTGATCTAACACTGAAACAGTGATTGTGTTCTGTGTTGAAGCAACTGAGATAAAAAGAGAGAAAAATAATCACACAGAAAATATTAATTTTTGTGTACTGATAAAACTATTGCAGAGGCTAGCCAAACTTTACACAGGGTGTACAGAAGAAACAATGCTTTTAGTTGTCATTAGCAAAAATAAATGTGAACACACTAGAAAGACACAAATACATTTATATGTACGCTTACCAACCTATGGTTGGAAACCCTCATTTTTTTTCCGCATCTCAAAATCATCTTTCAAATATCTACCAACTAATCAGATTTAGTATTTGACTTATCTCTGGTCATTGCTTTTCTTCCATAATCATGTGTCCAGATAGGAAGTTTTTTCCAGAGATCTCTACAAATTAATCAAATACCACCTTCTTTTATTGTGCCATACACAGTAAATATCCATTACCCATTTGTTTCTACTTTGGCAATGAACATGTTCTACCTTCAAGGGAGATATGAACTGACACTGCTGACTCTTGGAATTTTTTTTTTTTTTAAACAGACTTCTATTATGCACAAACACAACCTTCTCATTTAACCCACAGTAAACATAAATTCAAAATTTGGGGACTATATAACCTACTTCTAGTCCATGGCTTCCTATACTTATCATCAGCAAAGAGTCCATTGAGATGATTCTTTCCATCTTGGTGTAAATAGGGAGGAAAGCAAAGTGAAAATCTCCTGATGGAAAATTTCTGCCTTGCAATGCTCTGTTAAAAAAAAAAACAAAACCAAAAAAAACAGCCATGTGATAAAACTGTGAGGCAATTTCTCTCTTTTCCCTCTTCAAACAGCGCTTCAGTTTTTCCTCTTCACACCACCTCTTCAAACAGTCCCATCACTTTAGTTTACTGCCCAAACATGGTATTTGAAATTTTTTTGGTGTAAAACTGACACAGTGAAAACTAAGAAAATACATTAATATGTCATCTCTGCACATGCAAAAGTGCACATATGCTTAGCTACATAAACTGTGTGTCCAGTTACAAATGCTTATCTTAACACTTGCATTGGTTTTCTGTACTGACATGTGTAAGCTGATCAGAAACAAATTAAAATCATTCCCATTATTGCTGCTTTATGTGCTCACAATATTCTAAAGCCTCTCAGCTTTAGAATATTGTGAATATTTAGCCATTATGAGCTAACAAAAAAACATTTTATAAATCCTTTTACCTTCATTAAAAACAACAGGGGGGCATGGTAATAATAAAATGAATTCTAGAATTAAATAGTCAACACAGCAACATCGATAACTTCACTAGGACCACCTTCACTAAGCTATCCAACAGTTCTTTTGTCACAAAACCTCCATGGTACTAAAAAATAGCACAGAATAAACATTGAGTTCAAGAAGCGGAGAAAAATTATTCTTACAGAGATTTAATAAGTTTATAGATTTAATAAGTTTATAGAGGTCCTCAAAAATTCTGGGTTGAAAAAGGCATGTTAGAAAATGCTAAAGAAGTGTTGGAGAACATGAACAAGACTAGAAACTTCTCTTTAGTTCTAAGTCTACCACTTGACTTCAGCTCTGCTGCTTCTGATCCTGAAAATGTCTACTCATTTCAACACATGCTCTCTAGCCAGTTATAGCCTGTTAGATAGCTCAGGTGACAAACTAGAAATAGTTCACTGACTTGAATTGCTATCAGAGCATCTATGCTTTTGGTATACTTTCCAAACCCTCCTTTATAGGCACAGAGAAAATGGAACAAACAAACAACCCCGACCCAAACAAACCACCGCCAAACACAAAAACACCCNCCACACTATTCCTGATGCAAACCAACCCCAAAAATAACCAAAAATCCCAATCAGCCAACCAACCAAAAAAGACATGGGGAGCAATGTGAACAAATACCGTGTACAACAGCTCCTGCACTCCAAGGAAAAGGACACAGGCACCACGTTTCATAAAGTGCATTTCAGTTTACCTGTAAATACTCTTGCTAGACCACTTCCCAGGCTGCATTTCTCCAGCTATAGCCCTACTACATGTACCTCCACTCTCCCTGAACTCTCAAAGACATCATGTCTTGCTGTCTCTTTCTTCTACTTGCATACTAGAAATGTCCCTTCAAGGCAAAATACCACTCTGACAGAGAACGTTTTTTATTTGGCTTACAGATTTTCTTTGAGAATGTAAGGAAAAGCTCAATTAAGTATGATGCTTCATTACAATTAAGTAATATGC
This sequence comes from Ramphastos sulfuratus, assembly GCA_013399055.1. Classification (NCBI taxonomy): domain Eukaryota; kingdom Metazoa; phylum Chordata; class Aves; order Piciformes; family Ramphastidae; genus Ramphastos; species Ramphastos sulfuratus. The sequence goes on along the minus strand of WBNM01021931.1, from coordinate 20,131 downwards.
TTCAGCGACAAATAGTATGTAACACTACACAGAGGTAAACAGGAAGTAAAACAATATGTAAGGTTTCCCTGTCTTAACTGATGAACATCTATAAAGCCAAGATACTCATTTTAGATGTGGAAAATAATCTGCTCTTAATGATTTTCACTTAAACTCTATAAAAATTATTCCCTGCCACCAGTAGGAAATATAGTGTTGTGTATCACTCTCCTGGCATATTAAAGTAGCTAGAAAATGTTGTCATTCTCCAAAAACATAATTAATTTAATTTTATTAGGCATTAGAAGGCACAGTGCACTTTCCAAAGAAAGCTCTAAGCAGAAAATCAGCTGTGAACCACAATTTAAAGTGTGATATACATCGAGGGGAAAAAAAATATGCTTGTCAGTTTGGGAAAAATTGTACTTCATTTTTTTTATTATAAACACCTGCAATCCCTTTAACATGTTTTCCCAGCAATAACCTCACTGAAACAGAATTCCTTAGAAAGTAGTTCTTCGTATCTTTTTTTAATGCACATTCAATACTTTCTTCAGTTATTGCTGCATTTCTTTCAGATTTAAAGAGAAATTATAAAACTGTACCTCATATAAATAGTCTGTTGAATGATACGTTAAGGCTGAAAACATCTTGTTTGTTCATTTGCCTAGAATTTATAAATAATTAGGATTAGTTAAAAAATTCCTGTATCATGCAAAAATGTTGAAAGAGAAGGCTGGAATTAAGGTTCAACAGGAACATCATCTTAATTTATGCTAGCACATTTATCTTGTGCTACCAAAGAAGAAAGCTACGAAAAGCACTCAGTATTATGAATTTGGCAGTATATAATAGATTAACTACAGATTATGGACACTTTTTATTCTTTAGCTATGCCTCTTGCTGTTAAATTCACAAAAATCCTTTCAAACCATTAGGCAAATATTAGGAATAGAAACCACCTCCCCTAAGGAATAATTTTTGAGAAATTAACTGATTAACTGGATTCTAAAATAGCTTTTGAATATTGTAATCCAGCTATTTAAGATACTAATTTTTCTCTGCCTCATGTATTTATGAGAGGACTTTTTTCTCTCTCTCCTTCAGTTTTTCTAGGGAAAAGGTGATTGTATAGCATAGTTGAGAGCAAGAGGTCTTTCTGGAACACCAGATCTCTAAATCAGTTAATACTTCTGATGGAAACCAGCAGTGATATGAAAACTATACAAGGACAGAGATACGGTGTGAGTGCAAAACAGTAGCTCGGGTATGCAAGGCAAGAGAACACTTGTTATTAATTAAAATTGTCTACGAGAGTCAAGTTTAAAGTAAGATAATTCTGTACGAAAAGAGTGTGATGTAAATTAAATGTAACCATTAGGAACTATAGGGCGATAAGGGAAACTTGTGACAGAAGCTTGTCTTCATGTACATTCTAGTAGGTATCAGTAACATGGTATTAAGCTAAATTGGCTAGGTAACAGCCCTGGAAATGTATGGGCATGGATGCAACAGAACTGGGATCATAAGAGAAAAGTAATTGGGGGATGGCTGCTTACTTGAGAGGAGTCTGGACAGAGAAAAGGATGTTCAGAGCAGGTAAAACAGCAGGTTTAGGAAAAGAAAGAAAGAATAAGGTATAAAATCAGATGGAGAAGGAAGTAGTGAGGAATATTCTGATGGAAGGACTCTGGATCATTAGAGACAGTGATGAAACAGACCAGTAGACCAAAAATGCTACAGATGCTAAGGAAAACCCTTTGCACAACCTGCTGGACCCTCCAGGTCTGTGTCCAACAGAGTTGGGGGGTTGGGGGGTGGAGCATTTGTAAGGAGGGACGGGATGGTACTTTAATAGCACAGAAGGACAGGGAACAGAACTGCAGCTTACTAGTTTTGACGTATATCACTTACTAAGATTTCTTTACAGCCATATAGCCATGCATTCATACAAATACTAAACAGCAGGGTTGCAGTTATTACTTGCAGTGATAATATAATTAGGAATCGATAGAGTTAATAGTAGTGAACTGCTTGAGGCACTACTAGTTTCTTAAACATCAAAAACCTGAAAACATCAGGCATTGATGAAAACATCAATAACATCAAAATCACCTGAATCGAGCATGTTTCAAGTTTCCAGTTAAAAATGGAGAGGGATTTAGAAGCACTAGTCTGAAAGGATACAAGGAAACCTAGGTCTTTTAGAGAGAAATAACAGAACTGAGGGACATGATGCTATTTCATTCTCCAAGAACTCTATAGAGAATACCACTTCTAAACTAAGTGAAACATGCAGTGTATTTCATACAATTGCAAAGCAGCAGGAAGAAACCTCAAGGTTCATCTCGCCCAACCTTTCTCAGGAAAACTGTGGTCTTAGACAAGCTGGCCCAGAACACTGTCCAGTTGAAACAAAATTTCTGCCAGCACCAAAAGCCTTTAAATCTGCAGTCTTCAGCATCCGTGAAGCACTGTCACTGGCTAAGAGGTTACAAACGACAGAAATGGAAAGCAGCACAGACAGGCACCAAGAGGGAGCTTGGCCATCAGAACAAACCTGGCTCAGCACCAAGCAGCTGATACTCTCTCCCCCCTCACCTGCCTTTCCCTCAGCTCGACCGCCCAGCCCCGCCCCGCCCTCCGCCTGCGCGGGAAGCAGAACGTGCGCCTCTGATTGGCTGCCGGTCCTCCTGCCCTTTCTTCCTCCAGCCGCCCTCAGCCCCAGCCGCCCGCCAGTGAGCATAGCGGCAGCTGCAGCGGGCGGTGTTCGGAGCTGCCATGTTACCTCATGGAAAAGGCTGTGTGATTGGAGCGGCCACATGGCAATCCCACGAAAGTCCCTTGAAACTGACCTGTAACACAACTACGTTGTATTTATTCTTCTTAAATACTGCAGCCTTTCCTTCACAAGTAGGAAGCACATCGCTCCTACTCCTTATGTAAAAGAAAAATTCTCAGGAGAGGATAGAAAAACTTTAAGCAGAGCTGAAAACACGTTTAAAGCAGTAAATGCAATTAAGCAACTAAATTTCGTCTTCTGTCTACCTGTAGCTGTATGGGAGAAGAAGCTAAAGAGACTATAAAGTTTTAGACACTTCTGCTTTGTATGCTCAGCATATGAAATGCCAATCTGTAGAAATAGCTTTGGGGCAGAATCTGCGTCCTCCCCTCTTCCCCCCCCCCCGCCTTTTCATTGGTTGCTTAAATTGTGCTCACTGTTCTGGGACTGATGTCTGCTCAACGAATTGTTTTTCAGCAGGCAGTTTACCATCACATTTCTGATGTGGTTCAGGCTCTTACAAATTCCTGGACTGACAGAAATGTCAAGATTGGATATGAGAGTGCTTCCTCTTTCCACCACAACCCCTCCCAGACTTTACACACATCCTAGCTGCAGCTAGACTCCAGCTGCTGTTCTGCTTAGAAGAACGACATCACCTTAGCGGTTGGCACCACAAAGCCATTGTATTGCATGTCCTTACCTCTTCTTTTTATTTTAATGTATACCCACAGAGGACCATCAGAAGTGCAGAAATCTTTGTTATGCTGCAGCAGGTGTATTTGCTTTGTATTTAATATAAAAGTGTTGCAGGTAGCTGCCTGGGGGCTAGAATAAGGTGCCTTAGTTCTGTAAGGTGGAAATGGCAGCTTCAGTTTATATTTCATACAGAGTTAGTTAGTGATGAGGAACGCAGCATAGGTTCATAGGAAATTTTAAGTTGGAAGTGCTCAAAACAAGTTCAAACATCAGATTCTCCAAGGTGAACGTGGCATAATCTCTGTGTACAAGACCCACCACATGGCTGTCTTTGTTGTGGAATACCTTTTCTGTACAAACCTCTCTCTTTTGAGCCTCTGACCAAGTAATTTACACTCATTCGCTTGTTGTACCTTGACAGCAAGCATATGCTGAATTTTATTTAAGTTAAACTACATTAATACTGAATTTGGATCTTTATGTAGGTTGCCATCATAACATATTCCAACTTAATTAAAGCGGGTTCTTTTGAAAGCAAAGACATGCAATAGAATCTCCATCAAAAATAACCAAATTGATTCTACCTAGGTTGTTAGTTGCTTAAATGGTCGAACTCATTTGTCAGACTTTCTTTCACAAATGTGCAGTTCATAGTTCAGCCATAGCTGTAATGTGCTTTACATTACACCACATTATTTAATTTGCCATCACTTTTATAAGAAAAAAGAGGAATTTTAATTGATGTCTAACCTATATAATGACATTACAAATCTGAATTATTTCTTTCAAAACAAATTCTGTATAAACCAAGCCTATGGATACAGGATATGCAGGAAAATAAAAGCTAAGACACTTTCACTGCATGACCATGGTTTGTGAATGCCATTTCTTGGAATACATTTTACAGTTGTTGATACATGTAACTAGCCAGAGTTAAAGGTAGATGTGTGGAAAAAGCTATTCAGGGATAAATATGACTCTTAAAGCACTTGCCTGACTGACCTGTGATTTTTAGAAGAAACAAATCCATATTGTTACGCTTCTGCTACTCAGTCCTGTAGCTGAAATAATGTTACTGGTATGATGCATGTATACTTAGCTAACTTTCAAACTGAAATGGAGAAAATTTGTCTCTCTTTAGCTCAGCACACAGAAGCAGCCCTACCTAGCTAAGTATCTGAAGGCTTCTTAGTGATATGGTTTTGCATTTGACTTCTCTGGAAAGACATCTCTCTCCTGATATATTTGCACAAATGCAAAGCTATAGCAAATCCTTTGGCTTCTCAGTAAGAAGATATTTGCAACAGCGGCTAACCCTGAAGTCCTGATCTCAGCAAGACTGCCTTCATCAATGAAAAGTTCTTCCCAACTACAAGCAAAAACCTATCAACATATGTGCTGAAGCAGCGCTTTTGAAGCTAATGGGATATTTCTTAACAATCCCAATAGAAAGGATTTTGGCTTTTTTTCCTATCATTTATTAGATCTACATTTCTTCCTCTACTGCAAAATACTTAGAAGAATAACTCTTTGGTATTCTGAAATCTCTTACCATTTGTGCTTTGGCTTTTTTGCACTTGTTTCAGTAGTTGCCTGGATGGTGTCCACTCCTGGCTGAACTGTTTCAGTGATGCCACATATGCTAAGTTCTGACAGTTGAAACACTATGCTGAAATGACTATTTCAGTCATCAGCCTTGAAGTTAACTGTCAGCCAGAGATTAGGGCAGCATTAAATAAAGTTAATCTCCTTTCTGCTCCTGTAACTTATTTTTACAATACTGAGCTTAACAAGTGTCAGTCACTGTGATCCTGCTGTTTGATGCTTGATTCTGAGGAAGATTTGTGGTTGATATGTCTAACAGAAAATTCAAGCAAACTGTTAAATAAATAAATCCCCATGGCACATCATACAGATGCACTGGAAGTTTGGAATACGCCTACAAGTTCCAGGTGGTGAGTCATTCTAGACATTGTTATCCAAACGTCTTTCATTAGAAGTGGTAAGATTCAGGTTACATCATCTGATGCAGTCATTGTAGCACAAAAATATCCCTGTATATCCAGAGCAATGCAATCTCTTAATACCTGTGACCTTTGGAGGTTGATCAGGAATTGCTTTTCAAGAGCCTTCATCACCTCTGAAGATTGACTAATGCACTTCCTGGACATATCATTTCATAGGCATGCTGTCTTTCCATAACTTCTTATCTGGCTGATGATTCTTTGCTCCTGATGGTATTCATTCCCAGGGCTTGCTTTTTGATTTACAGACCTATAGAGCTTGATAATGATAGAAGACACGTCATGGCATGGTAGCTGTATTTTCAAACAGATGCTTTGCATTTTGGTTTCCACTTAAGGCTTATTGGCTATGAAGTTAAAAGAAGAAGATAAAGCAAGGAAAGATCTGTCCTACACAGAATGCGTACTGCACACTGCACGGTCCATGTGAACTAGGTTGTCCTCTCCTAAGATCTCTTGTTATGTATCTGTCTGTTAGATTCCACGTTTATGGTCTCCTCCTTTGAGGAGCAGGGAGGAGAGGCATGAATTGTGTTGCTCATATTAAGTACTGGTTCATTTGTATTTTGAGTTAATATAAAATTGCTATAATGAAGCTTATCCCATTTGATGTAAAGTCTTAAAGAATGATCTGTTGTGTCTGGAGAACCCTTTGAAATTGGTGGTCTTGCAAGTGAAGAAAACCACCTTTGTAACCTACTGTCTAAACAGAATGAACAGTGATTTGTAGAATTGAATCACCTTATTCCTAGAGAGATATTATTATTGAGTTGTGCTTCAGTGTGGAATCTGGAAGAGTTCGACTGGTAAACAGGAATCGTGATGTCTTTGGGTTTTCACAGTCTCTGCCACTCTAGTTATATCGGCTGTACAATGCACCTCTAAAATTGATGTCTCAGCATGAAAGTTTGATGAGATTATGCCTATCCCACAAGTAACCATACTCTGTTTTATCCTTTATTATAGTTCATTAAATCAGCCTCTGTTTTACAACACTGATCACACCTACAGTAATATTTCAGTATTTACTTTTTAATATCAAGGTTAATCTTATTGTACGTTAAATCATTTTAGTCACTAAGAGACTGCCTTTTGTTGGAACATTTCAACCAAAATTGCCTGGTTTCATCATAACAATGATAGTAACTTTTGCATCAAAGTAAAATTCCTGCTCATTGTTGGGAAGTCATGTCATACTGGTAAACAACTTCTTGAAGGAGACAAAATCCACTTTCAAGCAAGACAGCTGAAGAATGCAGAGGGAAGCAAACATATTTATAAAGGTACCTGGTAACAAGCAATAAGTAAGCTCCCAGCTCGNGGAGGTTGTGGATGCTCCCTCCCTGGAGGTGTTCAAGGCCAGGTTGGACAAGGCCTTGAGTAACCTGTACTAGTGGGAGGTGTCCCTGCCTATGGCAGAGGGTTGGAACTAGATGATCCTTGAGGTCCCTTCCAGCCTTACCATTCTATGATTCTATGATTCTATCACTGGGCCACCTCAGGTGAGGACAAATGACAAATATTTTCATTTTTTTACTTGTGATTCAGAATAATGAGAAAAGCAATAAAACTCACTTTCAGGGGGTAAAAAAAAAAAAAGCAACTGGAAAATATAATTGGTAATCCTAGGAATGATAAAATCAAAGAACCAGGGCACTGGTTGTTGATGAACTGGACAAACTAGAGCACTTAAGCCAATATCCAGTTAGAGTGCACGAAAAAATGATAGAACTTGTAATGATGTTAATTCATCACCAACATTTGTGGGGAATTACACACCCAAACGAAGCTAATCCTGCAGTGCTTGTAGAAGAGCTTTTGTGACAGGCTGCTGTGGATTTTACTGTGCTCCACTAGGGGCTGTCATTGTCACACATCTAAGCAAAGAGATTCAATCTCAAAGGGCAAAACGTAGGCAGAAAACCCAGTAAGAACTCAAAGAGAAGTTCTCCAGGTATTCTCCAGGTATCTCCCATAGAAGGGATCTTCCCATCAGCCTAAGCAACAGCTCCTCTGTCAGAACACTGAAGCTCAAAACGGGAATTTGCTTTAATGATAGCCAATGAAATGAAAGTTTAGTGCTTGCATGGGTTTTTGGTGCATTTTATTTGCTGTTTGCTTACAAAGGAAAAACAAATATAAGTTAGTGAAAAATAAATTATTATGCCAAAGCATAATGCAGAAGCATTGCAAAACTAAACATTTTTGTTTACCAGTTATTGAATACTGCAAATTATCAAATAATTTTATTTGAAAAACAGTCTGTAGGGTATGTGGCTGTTCAAATAGGACACTAAAAGATTTTTGCATTTTTTTTGCACATTCTTTTGAGGATGAAGTATCTTAATATTTTTACATACTTTTTTTTTTTTTTTTTTTTTAAATTAAAAATACTGTTGTCACACGTCTCAGTTAAATCCTGAATGGAATTTGAATATTGATTGGTATTGTTCTAATTATAAGAATAGTTTTTGATGTACAGTTGCAAATCTCATTTTATACTAAACAATGTAGGAATCAGAGTGACAGCAGAAGATGACTCCAGTCCCAGGCCACACTCACAGTGGGGAAAACCCATTTAAAAGTGACCCTACACAGATGTGCTAGCCCCAGATGTCCCTGAAAACATACAAAATCTTCACCAATGTCAGAGAAGAGTTTTTATTCCATTTCTTTAAGATTGGGGTTTATTATGGTCAATTGAACTAAAACATTGTGTGGCGTGATAATGAAGTATTATAGCAGACTAGCTGTAAGAATATGATGAAAGCATGAAGCGTGACCTCAGAGAATGTTCACATTTTCACTGAGACTTAATCTTTGAATGTGGTTTTCGTGAAAACCACAAGGCAAACCAGCTGGATTTGTTTCAATGTTTCTCAGTTGAAACCATGTGTGAGCTGCAGATTAAACATAAAAATCACAGATAAGGATTATTATTGATGAAATGTGTCAGTTTGTTGACTAGTCTAACTAATGAAACACTAAACAGCTGCTTCGTCATTATCAGTGGCTTTGGTGATGCCTCTCCCAAGGTTCAGAGATAAGTTTGTAAGCTGATGTTCTCTCTCCCTGGTGCTCATTTCTGTTTCCCAGGCTTTTCTTCTGTATTCTGTCTTTCGGGCCACGGTCTACTCTCACTGCTCTTCCTTCCATCCAAGTTTAGTTTCATTCTCCTGCCACATACATACACACGGTAATTCCTGAGTGTATTATCTTTAATCTTAGAACTGAAGTCCAATTCTGTGTATGTCGTTACCATAAAGATGTTGATGTGAAAATTGTGATTGTTTTTCTATTTCCTCCTGAGAACTCATGGGCCACTGGTTTGTCTTCAGAGCTATGGAGCTGGCATGGGTGCGGTTCTTTATGTGACAGCTTGCAAGGATACGATAAACATAAGGAAAACATTGAGTGGTAGGATGCATATAGTCATAGGAAAGGCCTTAGCCTTAATTTACAGGGTTGTGTTCTCTTGGGACTCTGTGGGCACTCGAAACAGGAGCATTCTTACACTAAGTCTCAGTATCTCAAGCATGTAATAGGAGCATTGAGAATTAGAAATTCTGAGTGGGTCAAAAAAGTGAGCTTTTAGGTTTGAGGGATGTTTCTCACCATAGTACTCCTAATCATCTTGTTCAAAACTATGGACAATAGAGAAGAAAAAAATCAAACCAGTAGTTTACAAGGGCTGAATACAATACTACCTTGTTTTTAAGTGCACAAATTTAGTTTTGAAATCTGAAGGTCTTACAGGCATTTCCCAGCCAAAATATCAGTTTCCATAAAAATTTCTTTCAGATTTCTTGCTGGCATCGCAAACTGCTCATGATCACCCTGCAGATTTCAAACCTGTTCCTAACTGGAGAGTCTGAGGAAGCAAGAATCATAGAATCATAGAATGTCAGGGGCTGGAAGGGACCTTAAAAGATCATTTAGTCCAACCCCCCTGCCAGAGCAGGATCACCTATACCAGATCACACAGGAAAGCGTCCAAATGGGTTTTGAATATCTCCAGAGAGGGAAACTCCGTAACTGCTCTGGGCAGCCTGTTCCAGTGNGCACAGCCTTCTGGTGTGGCAGCCACTCCACCCAGTTTGGTGTTATCAGCAAATTTGATGACAGTGCACTCTGTGCCCTCATCCAGGTCATTGATGAATATATTGAACACAACTGGTCCCAGTACTGACCCCTGTGGGACCCCACTAGTCACAGGCCTCCAACTAGACTCCATCCCATTGACCACAACTCTCTGGCTTTTTTTCTTCAACCAGTTCTCAATCCACCTCCCTACCTGATCATCCAGACCACACTGCCATGTGAAATCCTTTGTATACACGGTAGGTGTCCCAGTGCATACTATCATGGGCAGTGAGCAGGGAGTGATGTCATAGAATCATAGAATCATAGAATGGTAAGGTTGGAAGGAGACCTCAAGGATCATCTAGTTCCAACCCCCTGCCGTAGGCAGGGACACCTCCCACTAGCACAGGTTACTCAAGGCCTCATCCAACCTGGTCTTGAACACCTCCAGGGAGGGAGCAGCCACAACCTCCCTGGGCAACCTGTTCCAGTGCCTCACCACCCTCATAGCCAGTAGTGAATTCTTTTTTTTATAGGCTTATCTGTACACTATGCACTTCTAGAACAATAAGTTGTTGACAGTTTCTTGGACGTTATAATCCAAAACAAATGCTGCTTTTTGCATGGCCATGGGTTACTACCTCAGATAACACACTCAAGGCTGTTTGGAATGCAATCAGGAGCTGCGGTGTCTAGTATAGGGAAGAGTCATAAATAATAGGGCCCGCAAGATATGATTTTTAAGGAGCTATGATATGCGGAACTCCACAACTAAGTGTTTCAAGACTTTACAGTAGTAATGGTGGCTCCAAGGAGAGTTCATTTTTCTAACTAGGTAGAAGCATTGAAATAGTGGTCAAGACCAGAAGTAACATGAGCTCAGGAGATGTCCATGTCAAGTTGTTTGCCTTAGGACTGTGCTGATGCCATTTCTGCGGCACTTTGATAACTGTTCCTCTAACATCTGGTGATGGTGGAAGGCAGAGTTGTGGTCAGAAAGCCTCATATGCACTAATAATGACAGACTATTCATTTTCCCTTCACTTTTCAACTTTCATTAGGTGTTTCCACACCAGCCAAATACTATCTGTTTATTCCCTGCTCTGATGCACTGAATATTGATAACTGCTGGAGGGGGTGTGTGACCACACTGGATGTAATAGTGGTTTCATCTAGGAAGCTACATCTCGTATTTCAAAACAAAAGAGCATTTTTACTCTTAACTTTCTTCAGACCTTGATTAGTCATCTGTTTGGTTTTCTGTTCCACACCTTATGGAACACAGAGGGATGCTTTGTTTCGGACTGACATTAAAGCACTGTAGAAGATTAACTACTGAAAAGCCATCCTGCATTGTTTACTGAAATGCAGTATCACTGAAACTGTAAATATCATTAAGTATTTTACAAATGGTGATCTTTAGCAAATCTCTGTAAGCACCAGTGATTTCTCTTAACATTGGTCCATAAAATCTAATTACAAGGATTTGATGTTTTTAAGGAGGGAAAAAAAAAAAAAAAAGGTCATGTACCAAACATAGATTCTATAGATACTTCATAGCAAGGATAGGTTGATTTGAAGAAAAGGTTCAGGTCTTCTGACATATATGCTACTGCTGGTAGCCACAAGCTTTTATTAACACACAGTGTCTGATGCACTCTGGGGGACTGGCAATTTCGAGGATGTTTATTTGTTTATGAGCCAGAGATAAAACTGAGAGCATGCAGTGCGCTTTATTTTATCTGTTAAGTGCTGTCTTCCCACTTCTGATGCCAATGTTTATCACTGGCTCCAAGCCTGACCTTGAGTAAATTATTTTATCACTAAGTAGTTTCATGATTGTGGATCAAAAGTGTTGTAATGATTGCAAAATGTTAGTAAGTCAGGTTTCTGCTTTGAGACCTTCAAGGGTGTTTACCATTTTGTGTTGGAACTCTTCCCCTTCCCATCTCATCTGCAGTGCATAAGGTCAGATTTTTTTACGCTGCAGAAATCAAAGACAGTGATGTTACTTGGCTTTCTGCTGAAACATTACTGAGAGATAACTACTGGAGACATGCAAAAGAGAGAAAATATACCTGGTGTGAATTTGTAAAGTGGTCAATATAGTCAAAACGGATTATACAGAGAATATGCCCCAACAGGCTGTACTGTATGTGGTTCATGTAAAAGGTGGAAGAAACAGCTTTGAAAGCAGTAGCAAAAATTTCATGCAGCAACAGTTGTGTGAAGGTTATGACAGAGAGAGATAGAGTAGAAATCCTGAGATGACCAAATTTGAGTATCACCAGGATATTCTGCAGCAAAATCACAATATTCCTGTCATACCATTACCCATAAGCAGGAGAGGGTTGTGCAGTTTGTCAGGTGTCCCCAGTACCCTACCAGATTGCACTTGCAGTAACAAGCAGCATTTGCTTCTGCTTCACAGGAATATTCTGGCAACATGATTCAGTCCCTGCTATGTGTGTCACCCTACTTGACTTTTGTGCTGGGAGTGCTGTCGATATGAGATTTAATTTCTACACAGTTGTGTTTCAAGAGCCTTACCAATGTAATCTTGTTTAGCATCTTTCAGATCTGTGGGACTAACACTGTCTAAATCCATTTCTTCTGCATACTTGGAGACATCTGTACTGTGAGTTGAGTAGTGGATACATTTTTCAATTGATAGAAAGTTCAACAGGACTTCAGTAAGTATACTCCGTTTCTAACTCCCTTTAATACTCCTAACTTCTGATGTGGGCCTGGTCTGTACACAGTGACTCATATGAGACCCTTTATTCCCCAAAGATGGCCTAAAAGCAAGCCCATAAAGGAATAAGATTAAAAATCAAACATGCTTTCCTTAACCTCAAGATCGGAAAGCTGCAAAGGCTGGACCCTGACAGCATACCAAGTAACCCACTTCTGACAGCCATGTCTTGGCGTACATCCACTTTCATATATCATATTTTGTTTCCCTGTGATGTCATGCAGCAACAATAAATTATAAAATTAGTAAGTCACTTGAATGAGAAAGCTTCTTACAGTGCATGATTTATAATACACAGGCATGAGAATGATACAGTCATGCAAGAAGTGCATTGTGTAAGACAGGTTATATTACACCTCCAGAGCATAGCTGTATGTTCCATCGGCACTGCAGGGAGGGCAGGTGGATACTTACAACACTCTGCCACGTTTGTCTTCTGCAATGTCGATACGTCATGTCACACACTTGATGTCTCACAGGATCTGTCAGGAGTTCTAGACTGTCAGAATTTCCATGTAACCAAGATTACATAGGTTATAGCTTTCGTATGACTCAAAAATTAAGGAAAGGTTTCCATGATGTGTATTGTCCGGCCTAAGAAATTCACCATGTAGAGATGTTTCACACCCCATATAAGTTTATCTCATGTGGATAAAAGTGGAAAGGACAGATCTTTGATACTTTGAAAGGAAAAATAAAAAACTTCAGGGTGTGTCCAGTAGCCTGTGTGCCAGACCCATGTCCTCCAGTATTTAGAGGCTGTGGTGTTCTTTTTAGGAATGAGACCCTCTGCTGTGAAAGCTGAGAAGATCTCTTAGTTATTCACTAACTCCAGACTTGGACAAGGAAGCTTCTTTGTTAGTTCATGCCATTAACTGAAATTAATGGGAAAGCCAAAGTTTAAAACAGAGTTTTAAAAATTATTTTGTTATTTTTTCATTCAGTTTAACTTAATTTGCACTATAATCAATCGACTAACTTCTACATGAAGCAAAAAAATCTTAATTATTTTTTTTATTTTTAAAATAAAATACCTGCCTGTCACAAGGCAGATATTACAGTGAGCTGGTAGCTATTTTTTTTTTAATTTGAAGGCAGGCAGAGGCAAAGAAGCAACTCACACCTATAAGGTTATTTGAAATTTGTGGCAGCTACACTGTCCCCAGAGTTCAGATACTCTCTGACAGTATTATGCTCTCCTCTTTAAATTGGTTTGCATATGTTAAATTGTATAAGTATAGTTTACATATTAACTTAATATCCAGTATTCGCATGCCCTCAAGGGTATTTTGTTTCTTTGTGAGCTTTTTGTGTGTTTGTGGGTTTTAATGTATTTAAAAAAAAAAATATTTTTAATTAAAATGTATTTACAGACCTAGTTTTGGCTAAGGAACACAGAGGGTTTTTTCCACTGGGAAAAATCCAACCAGCAAATACTTGACAGATATGACAGATATGACAGACAGTATGACAGATGTTTTCTATGGATAGTTATGTTGATGACTGCAGTTACTGTTAGAGATACTAAAATCATAGAAGGCAAAGATAAAAATTACCCTTAAAAATAAGTCAGCTACTTCATTACTTTATCTTCACATGGTATTTCATTGTGTTTTGTCCATTGTTATGTTGATGAATTATCCTATCACTATCCTATCCTATCCTTGTGAAAAGTCCCTGGCTTTCTTGTGGGCCCCCTTCAGGTAGTGGAAGGCTGCTCTGAGGTCTCTCTGGAGTTTTCTTTTCTCTGGACTGAACAGCCCAAGCTCTCGCAGTCTGTCCCCAGATAGGGTGTGCTCCAGCACTCCGATCCGTCTCAATGGCCTTCTCTGAACCAGCTTCAGCAAGTCCATGTCCCTCTTATGCTGGGGGCACCACCGTAGTCCAGGTAGGGCCTCGTGGACACATGGAAGACCTATAAATGAAGTAAACTCCATGTGCATAGTTATATATTTTGATAATCAGCCTAAACCAATGTGAAAATTATAGAGAAAGTTAGAAACTCCTTGAAGGGACCTCAGTTGTATATTTTGAGAATCAATAGATATATCAAAATATGTATTGACTATTTCATCATTTATTTGGGCTGGCAGAAATTGACCTTTTAAGAAGAGAATGGGAAACATGATATTAGACTTTGCAAGAGGCTTGTATTGGGACGGGACAGGCTATTAAAGTGTTGTCCAGGCCTCTAAATTCAGTATCTGAAGGAGACCTACAAGAAGACTGGGGAGGGACTGTTTGGAAGGGACTGTGGCAATAGGATGAGGGACAATGGTTTGAAACTGGAGCAGAGCAGATATGCATTGGACATCAGGAGGAAGTTCTTCACAATGAGAGTGGTGAAATATTGGAATAGGTTGCCCAGAGATGTAGTTGAGGCCTCATCCCTGAAGACATTCAAGATCAGACTTGATGTGGCCTAGGTCAGCCCGCTCTAATTGGAGGTGTCCCTGCTGACTGCAGTGGGGTTGAACAAGATGACCTTTGAGGGTCCCTTCTAACCCTGTGGAATCTGTGAATCTGTGAAATCTGTGAAACAGTTTGTCTTTGTTTCCTAAAACTGACATCCTCAATGTGACTGACACTTACTATGCTAGGAGATACCAGTGCAAACCAGGGCCAGCATCCTGACCAATATCAGAAGCAGTGACAAAGCAGGACTAGGGAAGTGATTGCTCCCCTGTACTCAGCACTGATAAGGCCACAACTTGAGTTCTGTGTCCAATATTGGGGCCTTACTACATGAAAGATATTGAGATTCTGGATGCATCCAGAGAAGGGCAACAAAGCTGGTGAAGGGTCTGAAGAAGAAATCAAATGAAGAGTGGCTGAGGTTGTTTAGTTTGGAGAAGAGGAGGCTGAGAGGAGATCTTACTGCTCTTTACAACTACCTGAAAGGAGGCTGTAGCAAGGCAGGTGATGATCTCTTCTCCCTACTAACAAGTGATTGGATGAGAAGAAATGGCCTCAAGTTGCACTAGGGGAGATTTAGGTTGTATCTTAGAAGAAATTTCTTCAATGAAAAGGCTATGATACACTTGAATAGGCTCCTCAGGGCAGTGGTTCAATCTCCATCCCTGGAAATGTTTAAAAGATGCATAAATATTGTGGTGAGGGACATGGTTTAACCCTAAACTTGGTAGAGTTAGATAATGGTTGGACTTGATTTTAAAAGTCTTTTCCAACTGAAATGATTCAGTAGTTCAAGGACCATCATACTACCCAGGGCACATGCACTTACTAGGAGAGTGCTTGGCTCCAAATGGGCTTACAAGCAGATCAGGTATTTCTTAGTCAGACTCAGTACTACACTGAGGTATTTACACAGCAGGAGCTGTTTGGAAGGGAGGAACATTTTTAATATTACAAAACTTTGTGTGCCTGACTCAAGTCAGTGATCTATGCTGTACACTCACCTTTCACCTAATTTTCACATCAGCAGAATGGTGCTGAGATCCTGTGTCTTGAGACTGCACTTTTACATGGCTGGAAAATTTATCACAATGCAGGACNTTGAGGGTCCCTTCTAACCCTGTGGAATCTGTGAATCTGTGAAATCTGTGAAACAGTTTGTCTTTGTTTCCTAAAACTGACATCCTCAATGTGACTGACACTTACTATGCTAGGAGATACCAGTGCAAACCAGGGCCAGCATCCTGACCAATATCAGAAGCAGTGACAAAGCAGGACTAGGGAAGTGATTGCTCCCCTGTACTCAGCACTGATAAGGCCACAACTTGAGTTCTGTGTCCAATATTGGGGCCTTACTACATGAAAGATATTGAGATTCTGGATGCATCCAGAGAAGGGCAACAAAGCTGGTGAAGGGTCTGAAGAAGAAATCAAATGAAGAGTGGCTGAGGTTGTTTAGTTTGGAGAAGAGGAGGCTGAGAGGAGATCTTACTGCTCTTTACAACTACCTGAAAGGAGGCTGTAGCAAGGCAGGTGATGATCTCTTCTCCCTACTAACAAGTGATTGGATGAGAAGAAATGGCCTCAAGTTGCACTAGGGGAGATTTAGGTTGTATCTTAGAAGAAATTTCTTCAATGAAAAGGCTATGATACACTTGAATAGGCTCCTCAGGGCAGTGGTTCAATCTCCATCCCTGGAAATGTTTAAAAGATGCATAAATATTGTGGTGAGGGACATGGTTTAACCCTAAACTTGGTAGAGTTAGATAATGGTTGGACTTGATTTTAAAAGTCTTTTCCAACTGAAATGATTCAGTAGTTCAAGGACCATCATACTACCCAGGGCACATGCACTTACTAGGAGAGTGCTTGGCTCCAAATGGGCTTACAAGCAGATCAGGTATTTCTTAGTCAGACTCAGTACTACACTGAGGTATTTACACAGCAGGAGCTGTTTGGAAGGGAGGAACATTTTTAATATTACAAAACTTTGTGTGCCTGACTCAAGTCAGTGATCTATGCTGTACACTCACCTTTCACCTAATTTTCACATCAGCAGAATGGTGCTGAGATCCTGTGTCTTGAGACTGCACTTTTACATGGCTGGAAAATTTATCACAATGCAGGACAAAGACAAGCTGACTTGGCTTTTTTTAGCCTTGGCCTGCCAAAATCTACCCCCACACCAGAAACTTGTTGACAAGAAGCTCCACCTCTGGTTTTGTGACTGTTTCTTCATTACGGTCACTTAGGAGACAAAGGAAAGAATTAATCCTGAAGATCCTGCAGTTTACTTTGGAGGTGATCTAGAAGGGTGACACCGTATGACCTCATTGCTGTCTACGACTACCTGAAAGGAGGTTGTAGCCAGGTGGGGGTCGGTCTTTTCTCCCAGGCAACCAGCAACAGAACAAGGGGACACAGTCTTAAATTGTGCCAGGGGAGGTATAGGCTTGATATGGGCTATGGGTTTAAACCAGAAAAGGGGATGTTAGGAGGAAGTTCTTTACGGTGAGGATGGTGAGACACTGGAACAGGTTGCCCAGGGAGGTTGTGGCTGTTCCCTCCCTGGAGGTGTTCAAGGCCAGGTTGGATGAGGCCTTGAGTGACCTGTACTAGTGGGAGGTGTCCCCGCCTATGGCAAGGGGCTGGAACTTGATGATCTTTGAGGTCCCGTCCAACCTTACCATTCTACTATTCTATGATTATATATCAGGAGGAAGTTCTTCACAGAGAGAGTGATTTGCCATTGGAATGAGCTGCCCAGGGAGGTGGAGGAGTTGCTGTCCCTGGAGGTGTTCAAGAAAAGAATGGATTGGGCACTTAGTGCCATGGTCTAGTTGATTGGATAGGGCTGAGTGATAGGTTGGACTGGATGATCTTGGAGGTCTCTTCCAACTTGTTTGATTCTATGATTCTATAAGGAAATGGAAACAGGAAGGAGAATTACAAGTGAAAGATAATAGGCTCCTTGATTATTAGTATGCATATTTAAGGCTACTGGTATTTTTAATAGCACATTGTTTGTGTAGATGAGGATTGTGTCTGTCTAATTTGTGCTGAATAGCACTGCTATCCATGAGCAGACCCACTGAAAACATTTGCTTAGTAGTTAGTAGGATTTTAGGTATTCTTGGGAATATGCGCAGCAGGGAGCTGTTTTGATATTGAAGAGGCATTGTCTCAATCAGGAAGATATTTGGTTTAGACAAGGCAAGGATTAAAAAAGAGAAGTGGAAGTAGTCAGTGAATCTGAAATCTCTGTCTGTGAAATCTCTATCTATGATCTTAAAGCATGCCTGATACATCTTTGAAAGAACAGTCACCACAAAAAATGACCAGAAAAGTCAGAATGCTACAGAGAACACCACAGGAATGACGTTGCAGCCAAGCTAAATCTCTAGCAACCAGCAAGTAGGAATAGAGACAAACGCCTCCCAAAGACACTTCTATCACAATACATCCATAGGAATAATTCCAGCTGTGAATCCACTCTATGCTGGTGAAGACAACCACAGAGGATGAAGTCTTATAGGAATTTTTTTGGGCTCAAGGATGTTATTTTTTTTCACACAGAGGTTTTAAACTGTTCGGCACGAAAACATTCACAGAGTCATTCAGGCTGTAATTAAACTTGTGAGGACAGTAGCCCAACCTCCTGTCCAAAAGAAGCTCTTTGACAAGATCACACCAGAGTACTCAGGGTTTTGTCCAGGTGGGGTTCAAGAACATCCAGTGACAGAGATAACACAATTTCTCTGGGAAACCTGTTCCACTCCCTCCATATGGGAAATAATTGATTCCTTATCTCCAGCCTGAAACTCTTCAGTTTCTCTTTATGCCTTTTAATTCTCACCCTCTTGTCAGCACCACTGTGAAGAGTCTTTCCCTCTGCTCTCCAAAGGTGCCAAAGTGCTGTTAGGTGTATTTTTGTCATATTTAGGGCAGATCATGACTCATTGTCCACCAGCCTTTGAGGCCTATCATATCAACTGGTATTGGTGCATCTGGTTGTCTACCCACCCAGGCTTTAATAACCCAACTTGCACCCAACAATATTGTGGAAATAGTGTTGTAAGTGTTGCAAAAGTCAAGGTAAATGATAACCATTACTCTCTCCTTGTCTGCAATTCCAGTCATTTTATCACAGAAGACACCCAGCTGATTGTGCATGATTTAGCCCTACACATGCTGATGGTGTCTCCCTCACATGCCCAGAGAAGTTACTCAAGAGAACTTGCTCCAGGTTTTCTTTCTTTCAGCTGTTAGAAACCTTTCAAAGAGTTAAGCAGCCTTGCAAGGACTCTGGTCATCAGTCTTCAGTGCAACCTATTGGGCATTGCATGCTGAGTATTTAGGGTCTCAGCCTGGGATTTCAGGCAGACGTTAATATGACTGTCAGGCACATAGTCTTGTATTTAAGGGTCCTCAGCTGAACAGATGTCACAGTGTAGCAGCGTGATAGATCTTATTTTGTGCCAGGTTTCTTCCATGTAGAAGTGACAGTCATTATCTGCCCCTCACAAATGGTCCACCACATGTTGACAGCATGACTTCTAGAACAGTGTATAAGAGGAGTCCAAAGAGCAGTTTAAAGAGCGTGTTGACACCCTGCGTTTCACCTGCAAGAGGAAGTCAGCAGCTATGTCAGGTATGTGTACTGTCAGCATGCGGGCAGGAGTTAGCTAAGTTCTGCCACAGACTGTAGATACACACAATGACTGTGGCAGTGCAGAGTACTTCCCTAGGTCCCTGATTTAAACAGATTGTAAAGAGTGCCTATAAAGAGGAAGGATTACAGAAATCACTGTATAACAGATGACTGGGTTTGGGTTTAGCTCTTTCTGCATTGAATCATTTTCTCCACTGTTCTAGAAGAGCAAAGTTGGAAGGGAAGAGGGCAGGACTCAACTTCCCTGCTAAGTCTGGACTTCAAAGGCCGTTTGTCTTGCTGTTGCAGCTCATGCATTGTGCAGCTTCAGACCTCTTTGGGGTAGGTGTTGGTGGTCAGCCATCAGTATGGCTTGTCCTGTAGGTGAGCATAGTGAGCTTCTGGAGTAGTAGAATGGTACCACTGAGCCAAGACAGCTGGAGGTTAATGGCCTGGAAAATTCAGGGAGTGAAACTTGCTCAGTGTTTTAACACCTGCAAGGACTGTTATCCCAGCTGCTGCTGCTGCTGCTAGTGAGCACAACACAAAAGAAGGCTCAGCATGGCTGGCTGTGAGAACAGGCCTGTGTACAGCTGAATGGGGCAGCTGTTTGCTACATGTTACTAAGTCCCGGGAATATTTTAGAAATTGTGGCAACTTTTATTTAACCTTGTAGCATACAACTTTATTCTAAAATGCTAAAGATTGTTTCATAACTAATTAATAATTGACATGACAGCTTG
>WBNM01021929.1:50495-61145 GCA_013399055.1 Ramphastos sulfuratus | reverse complement strand
GCCTCAAACCAGCACAATCCCCTATCATCAATTACTGTGAGAACTACAGTGGCAGACAAGGACTGAATATTTATGGACATTTATTTGCTCACTATCTCTCAGATCGATATTCTTGAGTCATTATTAAGAAATTTGACAAATTCATGTTTTTTATCTAGATGTGATATCAATCAATAGATATATCAATCACCTAAAGCCTCCAGTTGAATTTCAGGGCTGAATCAAAACCTGTGTCAAATTCTAGAAACACCACAGTTCCTACATACTATGATACCAGGTGTGGAATATAGGGTAGAACAAAAAGATATGAGTGTATTACGTGAATTTCTGTACATAGGTGTCTACTCATTATGCACGTGATTAATGTCCTAGACAATAGAGAGGTAAAACTACTTAAAGTTATACACCAGATTAGAGATCAGCAAAAGACACAGATAATCAAAAGTCTCTCTTTTTGAGAGACAGCTAGAAAGAACCTGGGAAAGAACAACCCGATGTATTAGTATAGGTTGGGGACCAACCTGTTGGAGAGCAGTAAAGGTGAGAGGGGCTGGTGCACGGAAGATTGACCATTAGCCAGCAATGTACTCTTGCAGCCAAGAAGGGCAATGCCATTCTTGAAGTGTATTAGAAGGGTTGTGGTTAGTAGGTTGAGAGTCTTTCTCCTCCCCTGCTACTCTGCCCTGGTGAGGTCACATTTGGAATATCGTGTCCAGTTTTGGGCCCCCGAGTTCAAGAAAGACAGGGACATGGCACTTGGTGCCATGGTCTAGTCTCAAGGTCTGTGGTAATGGGTTGGACTTGATGATCTTTGAGGTCTCTTCCAACCTTGGTGATACTGTGATACTGTGGAATTGTTTGAAAGAGTTCAGCGCAGAGCCACAAATATGATTAAGGGAGTGGAACATCTTCCTTATGAGGAGAGGCTGAGGGAGCTGGGTCTCTTTAGTTTAGAGAAGAGGAGATTAAGAGGTGACCCAATTAATGTTTATAAATACGTTAATGGTGAGCGCCAAGAAGAGAGAATCAGGCTTTTCTTGATGATGCCTAATGATAGTACACAAGGGGCAAGGGATGCAAGTTGAGGCATAGAAGTTTCATATAAACATGAGAAAGAGTTTTTTTCACTGTGAGGGTGACAGAACACTGGAACAGGTCACCCTGGGACATTGTGGATTCTCCCTGTCTGGAGATAGTCAAGACCTACCTGGATTTGTTCCTGTGTGATCTGGTATAGGTGATGCTGCTCTGCAGGGGGGGGTTGGACTAGATAATGTTTTGAGATCCTTTCCAGCCCCTAACTCTCTGTAATTCTGTGGTTCTGTGTGATGTTTCAGACTCCTTAGTCTTTAATCCACTGAATCTTTCATCATTCTATTTATATTTTCAATTAATTTTTAATTTTTTTTCACGTGAACTTGTTTCTTCATTTAAATCAGACGTGCCATCCTTTTTTCAGCTTCAATCAGGTCTTTGAGCCACAGCCTAGCTTTAACTTAGCTTTCCTTCTACACCCACACAGTCTGGTCTTCCTTACACTGGTGAATCTTTGGCGCTCATTCATTTTTTTTCTCTTTCAACTACACTCCAGATAATATTTTTTACTATTCCTTTAGTGATCTCAGATTATTTCTAAATTAGAAATAACCATGAATTGAGCCCAAGATTCATACTTTAAAAAAATTAGTTGTGCACTATCAGTTCATGATTCTGGTTTGGACCACTGCATTCTGCTTTTAGACAATTTCTGGGTGTCGTTTGGGTATAATTAAGAATCATATAATCTTAGAATTACCCGTGATGGAAGGGATCTCTAAAGTATATCTAGTATGACCCCACTTCAGTGAGCAGGGACATCTTCAACTTCATCAGGTAGCTCAGAGTCCTGTCAAGCCTCACTTTTTAATATCTCCAGGAATGGGGCCTCAGCACCCCTTTAGGCAACCTATTCTAGTGCTCAAACACCATCATTGTAAAGAACTTTTTCTTGAATCCAATCTAAATCTACTCTTCTCTTCTCTTCTCTAATTTAAAACAATCATCCCTCATCCTATCACTGAAGGCCTCAGTAAACAAACCCTCTCCAGCCTTCTTGCAGGCCTCCTTCATATACTGGAAGGTCATGATTAGGTCTCCATGGAGCCTTGTCTTCTCTAGGCTGAATATCCTCAGCTCCCTCAGCCTGTCTTTGAAGCAGAGCTGCTCCAGCCCCCTGACCATTTTCATGTCCCTTCTCTGGACCTGCTCCTGAGGCTACTCCCCAAAGTGCAGTATTCATGAAACTGAACCAGATTCAGTTTCCTTCATTTTACACTATCTTCCAGCACTATCCCTGAGGACTCCTAACCTTCAAAAAGCTTCAACATTTTCTCATATCATGTCCCAGGATATTCAACACACACCTTGAATTTCATGGAATAAAAACAACTACCCTGCTCAAAATTGGTACTAAGATTTTTAAAAGTTAATAACAAGAAAGTAATAAAACCTCCTAAATGTGTCTCACATAAATCATAAGAAAACAAACCTTTTGTTTTAATATTTATAAATCAACACATTGATGATTAAAAAGAGAAGCTACTCACCCTGCTGTTGAATGTATAAGCATTGCATATGTTCCATGCTAATCTGGTAATAAGATTCACATGTCATTTTGCAGCCAAAATCAGAGCAGACACCCTTAATTGTGTTGCTGTGGAGACTGCTGCAAGTATTGACTGGGAAACATTGTTTTATCCATGACCTTAGCAGATTTGAAAGAGTAACGGTGAAGTGCAAGGCTAAGTACACAATTCACTGTACCACTTCCAAGTTATCCTTTTCTCCACCATAACTGAAACCAATTAAGTATAATTACCAATCAGAAATACTTGACAAAGTTTTTAGCTACTTGCTTTCCTACCATGATACCCTCAGTATTTCAGACTTACTCTATTAATTCGTCAGACATTTATATAAAAGAAGATACTGGCCAAGCCTCAATGACAGGACATGGGGCAATGGGTTTAAACTGGCAGAGGGAAGATTTAGAATAGATGTTAGGAGAAAGTTCTTTACAGTGAGGGTGGTGAGGCACTGGAACAGGTTGCCCAGGGAGGTTGTGGTTGCTCCCTCCCTGGAGGTGTTCAAGGCCAGGTTGGACGAGGCCTTGAGTGACCTGTGCTAGTGGGAGGTGTCCCTGGCTATGGCAGGGGGTGGGAACTAGATGATTCTTGAGGGCTCTTCCAACCTTACCATTCCATGATTCTATGATTCTATGATTTTACCAATTTTCCTCATTACTGTTCCAGCTATATTCCAAATTACTGTCATATATATCATGCCAGGATTATTAATTTACTCAAAAACTTTTGTACAATTTGTCACAGAAATGTCTTTCTATGCAATCTGCTTACTCTCTCTCCTCACCTTTCCTTCACTCCTCTCCTTCCCACCCTGGAAGTTGTTTTCCTATTAAGCTAAAACTTCATTTCCTAGAAGCAGCTGCCTGAGAACTCAGAACCACCTACAGGAATGTTTCCTGTTACAGAGGAATCTATGGAAGCCAGCCTCACTTCGCTGATTCACACACTTGGCTGCTATGATTCTATATTACCTTCTGACTTCATTGATCTAGATGCTGAATTTTATAACAACGTCTTTGAATATTTTGGTATTTTAAAATGAGTGGTCTCATGTTATGGACTGAAGTTCAACACTTTAAAAGCTTGAGGTATTTTACAGACAGTTGTGAGTACAACTATCTTCTGGATGCCTGGATGAAGTTGTACAAGAAGGTATAACTGGAAATACCATTCTGTCCTATGGCAGATTTTTATTACTTATTGATTGATATGATATAAAAAAGTAGACGATTTTGATATATGCATTTAGTATAACACAAATACTTTTGTGGTTTAGAATTGTGTAGGCTAAAGTTATCAGATTAAAAAAAAAATAAATTTATCTGGTTAAGATATTCAGCTGTGGTCACATGCATAATGACACAGTGTGCAAAAATGAGTAGAAAAAAACAGCTGAAGTGTGCTATATTCTAAGTAACTAGAATCCTACAATATCTGCCCCTTTAGGAGAGATGGGGAGCTCATATGAGATGTAACATCTTCCAGCTGTACTCAAATACACTGGGGATCAGTTCTACCCTACCAATTGAAGACCCAAAGCTGATTTTGTGACAGCACCTGACACTACTTTATTAAATGAAAACTTGGGGCAATAGGAAAGATGAGCTTTTTGCTCTAAGTAGTCCATGACAGATTAACTTCTAGCTCTTTCCTACTGTCTTCTAACTTTTTTTTCATGTTATTATGAATACGTAGCTCTTATATATGTGTTCATAATTGTTTATACTTACATAAGGTCCTAATTAAATACCCTAACTACCTGAAACTGTGAAGAATATATTTCTGATCTGTCCTCTTGTACCCTGTCTCCTGAAATCTGTAATAATGGCTAATCTGTCTTCTGTTATTAAATTCTAGTGATTGCTTTTCCAGTTCCCACATGTGTTCCAGCATAATAAATGAAAAGTGGAAACTTGATGTTTCCTGACCTCTAACATGCTCTGCATGGTTTATTTGGTTTTCTAGGCATGGCTTACAAAGGTGGTGAGTGTCGCAGAGGTAACCTCCTTAGCCTCTGAGCAGCAGGGCAGGGGAAATAGAGCTTTACATTATTCAAGCAGCAATTCCTCACCCTGATCAGAGAGTAGCTTTAGTAGACTCTGAAGGGGTTCTCCCTTTAATTTCTGCCCATCAGAAGCATTACCTGTGTGGCAGGTTTTAGAGCTTTATAGTACAGTGTAGCAGATCTGAATGCTGGCCTATAAAATCAGCATGTTGCCCTGGTGGGAAGATTAAAAAATAAAAGACAGTCCAATCAAGTAACTGAGAATATTTATGAAATGAGTAAAATTATTCCTTAGACTCAGTGGCAATGCTTTTAAATCCTGAAGAGTATTATAACTTCTTTAGTGATGCCATTATGCTGCAGAAACAAGAGGATACCACAGAGCTACAGAAGATCAGAAATTGTCCCTTATTTCTCAGAGACTGATACATATGATGTACAAAGGAGCAAAAAATTCTTACCCTCTAGCAATCTTTTCTTTGATACCTAGGTTGTTAATCAAGTAGCATTTATCATTTATCATTCACCGTCATTGCTTTAGTTCAAGAACCTACAGGAGAGAACTTTTAGCAGTAGATCATACTACTGGCAATATATCTATTACTCAGCAGGTTACTAATTTATAGAGTACTGTCAAATAGCTTCTTCAAAAGGCAATTGTTCTTAGCAAATTAAAACACAACTTGTTTACTTGTTGGTTTGGGATTTTTTTTTTGTTGTTGTTAGGGTTTTTTGGTTTGTTTGTTTTTAATTTTTTCATGTTAATGTATACTTCCTGTTTGTTTCTCAGTGTCAGGTGGCATATATGTTGTGACACTTTTTCTACCAAACCAACTAAAGCTCAATCTGTCCATTATAGTTTCTACATAACAAATGTAAATTAAGATTTACATCTACTTACAGGTAGCTTTCTTCTTGAAAAGAATTTCAGATCTGTTGGGTAACTTAAACATTGATATATTTTATTTACTCCTTAATGGAAACAGAGGCTGTGTCTTTATCCTGTATCTGAATGCTTGTTAATATCAGGTTGGAGCAGTAACTTGATCTGAACACATCTGCTTAACAAAAATGTAACAAAGTTAATAGAATTTATCACATTACCTAGTGGCAAATATTCTTTTAGACACACGAGTCATGACAACAGAAATGCTGTAAAAATGCATGCTCTCTTACTAATCCAGCTGATTTGAAAAAAAAAAAAAACACCACAACAACAGCAACAACAAACCACAATTAAAATCCTATTGGGATACAGTAGTCATTGTCTTTCATTATATGCATGGTTGATAAAGCAATAAATGATCCTGAATATTTTCCTGGGAGTAGGACTAATATGAAAACAAGGCAGTTATATATACTGTGAAAAATACTATTGGTATCAATCAGACAAGATGCATTATGGTGGGAAAGAAAATCAACAAATCTGAGAAGACAGATAAATATTTCCCTATGTAAAACAAAGCAGAAGACATGAATGAAAGTGCAGATAGAATTAAATGTGGTAAGGAACATAAAAGGAAATGAGAATTTCTGCAGGTACATCAATGACAAATAGAAGACTAAGGAAGATGTGGGGCCTTTTCCAGAAAGGAAAATTGAGACTTGGTCATGAGGGATACAGAGTAGGTCGAGGTGCTCAATGACTACTTTGCCTCAGTCTTCACCAGCAAGGGCTCTAGCTGCATTGTCCAAGATCCAGAAAACAAAGGTGGGGAGTAAGGAAAGGAAGATCCACTCACTATAAGCAAAGATCATGTTCAAGACCATCTAAGGAAGCTGAAGGTGCACAAGTCACAGAATCATAGAACCATGGAATGGTCTGGGTTGGAAGAGACCTCCAAAGAATCACAGAATCATTGAGGCTGGAAAAGACCTCTGAGATTATCAAGTCCAGCCTATGACCCAATACCACAACATGAGCTAAACCAGGCCATCATGTGCCACATCCAGTCTTTTCTTAAAGACCTCCAGGGATGGTGATTCCACTACCTCCCTGGGCAGTCCATTCCAGTGCCTAATCACCCTTTCTGCGAGGAAATGCTTCCTAATATCCAACCTAAACCTCACCCAGTGCAGCTTCAGACCATGCCCTCTTGTCCTGTCACTAGTTGCCTGGGAGGAGCCTGACCCACACCTGACTACAACTTCCTTTTAGGCAGTTGTAGAAACTGATGAGGTCTCCCCTGAGGCTCCTCTTCTCCAGGCTGAGCAACCCCAGCTCCCTCAGCCTTTCCTCATATGACTTTCCCTCCAGCCCTTCACCAGTCTTGTTGCTCTCCTCTGGACCCACTCAGCACCTCAATATCTTTCTTGAAGTGAGTGGCCCAGAACTGCTCACAGTACTTGAGGTGAGACCTCACCAGTGTTGATTGCAGGGGCGGAATTCCATCAGTGAATCTCTTCCTTGTATTATTTGTATATTGACTGTATGTCCTTTTAAAGGAAGTCTTGACTATTGAAACACATTGCATTACTATATATATATTATCTGTTTCTGTACATTGTGGTTTGCACATATTCATGACATGTTTTCTTTGTTAGTTTCAGGTAGTAAAGTGTTTATGGAGTCAGCAAATTAAACTTTTTTTTTTTTTTTCCCCACTGCTTGAGGACTATTTAAGTGTTATATTCACTTACATAGAGATGACTTTGGTACAGCTGTATTTACTATTGAAAAATACCACCAAAAGGCAAAATAACGAAAAGCCTGAAAAAAAAAATCAAATCCATCTGAACTAGATAGATTTCAGAGAAAGCAAGGACTGTTTTTACCATTCTTTAAGGATGTTCAAATCAAATCAG
Source organism: Ramphastos sulfuratus (assembly GCA_013399055.1). Taxonomy (NCBI): domain Eukaryota; kingdom Metazoa; phylum Chordata; class Aves; order Piciformes; family Ramphastidae; genus Ramphastos; species Ramphastos sulfuratus. Next base: position 53,711 of record WBNM01021929.1, on the reverse strand, counting down.
CACCCAGCTCTTATGGTTAAGAGCCCATAAAAAACTGTTCCTTTGCTCGCTTGACAGAATTTTCTCTCAGAGACTGAAACCACGTGCAGAATATTAATATACCCAGGTAGCTGACCACAGCTGTGACATTTACACAGGGGAAGAGAAAGCATTTCTTATTGTTTATTTTTTGTTGCTATATTCTTTTCTATTTACAGACCCAAATTGTAGATTGCATAGTAGATGGCTTCCAGTTTTGTCCTTTGTGCTGAAGCAAAATTAGAAATGCAATATGGAATAAGCTCATAACCACCATTAATACCACACAGTAATGTCAAGAAGTCAGCCTAGAAATAGTCATTTACTGCTTTCAGCTTCTATCATGTTTATTCATAAAGTGATTTCCATGAAAAAAATATTCCAGTCTGAATGCATACGAATTATTCTTCTAGGGCTAGTAAAAATAATTGCCAATGGATATGAACCCTGATAATGTTAATTAAGACTGTGAGGAGTCAGAACATTTGGAAGTAAATTCAAAGTAATGTGTTTTAATTAAATATATAATTTAAAAGATATAACATGAGTTTAATCAGGATAATACTAAAAATAGATGAGAAAAGTTTTTGTTTGTTTATTTTTCCCAGCTCAACAATAGTAATGCTTTGCCATTCCCTAGAAAGTCATAAAATAATTCAAGACAGCTAACAGCAGACAGCAGTTTTCAACCATGCCCAGATGACCAGAGAGTACTAGGTCTGCAATGTGACTGTACTTCAAAATGCAAACCAAAATATTTTGCTGTAGCTATGTTGGAACAAATCTGTGATCCTGAATGCCAGAACTGCATCTTGGTATTGGATTTAAACATGGTATACATGATACTATTTTATGTTTGTGTAACTATTAGTTAAAATTTCTAACCTGAAAATGAATCTAAAGAAAGAGGATGTAGGAATTGTCTCCTCAATGTAAATAACCTTGTGAATGTGATGATTACGTTAAGAACATGAGAAGTATCTCAACAAAGGTCATCGTGAATGACTCACGTGATGTGTCAGCTCTGCCCATAAAGATAGTACACCTGCATTATAATGTGACTAGGGTGTGGGCCCAATGTAGCTATGATGAATGGACCAGGAACAGTATAAAAACTCTGAGCTATGCCAGCTTACAGGATGAATGTCACCTGAGACATCTCAGGATGGAGGCAGTAGCCTAGGAACATCTCTCCCCCTACTAAAGAAGGACCATGGGGTCTTTCTCTGTTCTCTCTTTCTCTCTCCCTTTTCTTTTCCTTCTTTCTCTGTTTTGTAATAGTTTCATTTTGCTATACGACCTTGTTTGTATACTAATTTCACTCACAGCAATGTTCAACAGAACCGCATCGCCTTCACAACTTCCGGATTGAGACAAAGGACAAATGACAAATATTTCCAATAATCCTTTCTTTCTGAGTATACAGCTGCTAAGAAATATAGTGCATTGCCTCACTAAGAATGTACACATGGAAATTCCCAAGTGACATTTAATACATGACAAAAGGGGAAAATGACAGTGTGAGATACCTTGTACTAGTACATGAACACATTGTATACTAAAGCACATGATTATGTTTACTATATACATTGTAAAAATAATTACACACAAAGCTATTAATTACTCTTTACATGTACAGGGAGTTAATGTAGGCAGAATGCTGAAAGGAAAATAATGAAAGTAAAGATGATATGAGGAAATTATTTTGATAGCAAGGAATAGATTGCAAATTTGTCTTAGACTGTAAAGTGTTGAAAGTTATTACATCAGTGTTCCGGTGCACTCTCAAATTCCTTCCTTTACCCCCAACTCTGGGTTTGAATGGGGAGGAGAAGGAGGTGTGAAAACTGCTTTCTCCTCACCCTTGGCCCTGCAGGTTTGAGGGGGGAACAGCAAAAGGCACCTTTCCCCACACATGGGCTGACCCATGTAGAAGCCCGCACTGGGAATTGGGCTGGTGGTGGGCTGGGTCTTTGTGCCCAGTATAAATTGGCAAATGGACACTTTGTCTAGGAAAAACATCAATAGAGCAAGGGAGAAGGTGTGTGGTTCTTGTCTTAAAAGCCCCCACCCCCTTGAAAGAGTTCCTGTTTTGGAATGTCCTCGCTTTTGGACAGCTCCTACCTTTCTACACAGCTCTTGGTTTTGCACTATTTGCAAATGCACACCTTTGGATAGTCTCCTCACTTTTGCACCACTCCGTGCAAATTTGCAAGCTTGGCAAGTCCTGGGGTCCTTTTGAGAGAGCTGCCAGTGGCACCCAGACCCAACTGCTCTTGGACCATACTACAGCTGATTTCCTGGCTGCAATTCCGAACCCTAGCAGTTTGGCTTTCTACTGCTGCTACCGAGGCAGCTGTTGTTTCCATGAATCTGTCTTGTGAAAGTCATGTTTTGAGACATTTCTGACTTTGGCGGCTTTTCCACCCACCTTGGACTTCTGCCATGTGGATCCAGAATATTGGATATTGCTTGCAGCGTCAAAAGGAAGCTAAGCAGCAGAGACATCCAGCAAGGGATCATTGCTGCTACCTATCTCACCTCTGTGAGTAAACTCTGCTTTTCCCTTAATTCTCTGCTCAGCCTGACTCTCTGCCTCCATGACATTATGGCACAGCTTGCAGAGTAAGGTAATTCCATAGTGGAATTTCTTCACAAAAAAAGGATCCATAATCACAGGACTTGATTTAATTTGGTCTCAGCAAAATTGCAAAAATTCAGAAAAAATTCATAGAGAAATTAGCTGAGAATTCTGACTCTGTGATTTGTGAGTCCACAGCACAATAGTATGCTGTTGTATTGGGTTCAGTGGTGGCCCAGGCACAAGTCGAATTTGAAATCTATGATAAAAGAATTCAGACCTTGGAAAAGAATTTATTAGAGGAAAAGGCAAGGAGCCAGAATATTTGGGAAAATATGCTCATGCAGTCTAGAAGCCTCACAGATGCCTTGAGAGCTCAGGTTTCCTCAGATGCCCGTTCAGCAGGTCCCCTCTCTGCATATGAACTAAGCAATATGGAACTGCAGAAGTCAGGGAAAAAAACAGAGAATGTCCCAATGGACTATATATATATACACTATATATATACTATATATATATATATATATATAGAGAGAGAGAGAGAGAGAGAGTAAATATAGCTTTATTCCTTAAATTCCAGATGGCTGAGCCTAGTCTGGGTGATTTCATTGTGTGTG
>WBNM01021929.1:0-50074 GCA_013399055.1 Ramphastos sulfuratus | reverse complement strand
CAGGGACACCTCCCACTAGTACAGGTCACTCAAGGCCTCATCCAACCTGGCCTTGAATACCTCCAGGGAGGGAGCAGCCACAACCTCCCTGGGCAACCTGTGCCAGTGTCTCAGCACCATCACTGCAAAGAACTTCCTCCTAACATCCAGTTTCAATCGCTCCTCTGCCAGTTCAAACCCATTGCCCCTTGGAAACACTGGAACAGGTTGCCCGATGAGGTTGTGGCTGCTCCCTCCCTGGAGGTGTTCAAGGCTAGGTTAGGTGAGGCCTTGAGCGACCTGTTCTAGTGGGAGGTGTCCCTGCCTATGGCAGGGGGTTGGAACTAGATGATCCTTGAGGTCCCTTCCAACCTAAACCATTCAATGATTCTATGAAAGTGTGAACAGATTATATGGAGAGTTTATGAATAAATAAATTATTCATATATAACAATTTCAATTTCATTTGAAAACATGTTCTGCATTTCTCTGTTTTGGGAACTGTCAGATCTAATTACCTTGGTAGAAACTTCTCACAATTAAGAGCAACTAATTTCCTTTTTCTCGTAATAGGGACTGGATTTCTAGAATGACAACTTCACGAAGATGGGATACATTCATATTTGTGCCTTGCAACTTCTGGATATGCCAATTGCACTTGGTTAGTGTTTGTGTCTTGTTTAAATGTCTGTTAGGTTTTTCTGAATTTTAATCATCAGAATTGTCAAATAAACATCCTATTGTTTCTGTATTGTTTCGGTATTTGTGGTGAGAGTGGCAGACTATTTGTAAGGAATCAATATGATAATCCCAAGAGCTTGTCTTATTCCCTTCTCTACTGTAAAGCCAGAAATAAAGAAATGGTTTAAAGTTTTTATGTATTATTTAGCTTGGAAATATACTTCTTTAAATACTATTTGATTTCTTCTTAGTAATTAGAATATGTGAAGAGACAAAGAAAAATACATAACCTCTTGCTGACCCTTTTGCATTATACATAAGTAAAGATAGAGTAAATGAAATATTTTTTACTGCTTAAATATTATTTTGATTTAGGAAAAAGTTGATTTAATATCTGAAGTAGAAAAGAGAAAAAGGAGCAATTTTTCTTTCTGTTTTAGCTTTTATTAAACTTATGCTTAAGAAAGTGGTTTTAAATTTTCATGGCATTGGAAATCTTTTGTGAAATCAGATTCAAGTTTTCAGGTGCCAAAGCGACATCACTATCTCTCCAGAAGTAAAACAAACAAAAGAACATTTCTGTATCTAAAACATAAATATGTTGTCTTTGACATTTTCCTCATCAAATTATAACATTGGATTAGTTCATGAAATGTAATGCTTATATTAGTAATGTAAGAATGTCAGCATCCAAAGTACTTCAAGATCTGGTTGATAATACTGTGAAACCACCCTCTACCATCTTTGGAAGGCTGAGACAGTCAGAAAAGGTTGTTGGTGACTCAGATAAATGCAAATGTCAGAATTGTCTTCAGGATGGGCAAGAGACAAGTATTCAGGGAGCTGCAGACTGATGTTCCTAACCTAATTCAGTTGAAGATTATATGGCAGTATCTCCTGGGATCCACATCAAAGATCAAGACAATTGCAAAAGAAAGAGGAAGACTGAGAAGAGCTATTTACTGAGGCTAGATTGTGCCTGATCAAACAGATTTCCTTCTGTAATGAGAAGACTGGGTTGGTGGGCAGAGAAGTGGCTACCCTAATATTACCAATATTTTTAACATGGTGTTCCATAGTATGTCTTCTTGTAGCTGTATTGGAAAGAAATTATCTGAATACATGGAATGACAAGCTGGGTGAAAAATTGACTAAATTGCCCTGCAGAAAGAGCAGCTGTCAGCAATTCAAAACCCAGCTGTTAGCCAGATATTATACATCAGTCTGAGTTATTCTTTAGGGTTGATACTGAGATCAATACTGTTCAACATCCTCATTAATGGTCTGCATGATGAGGCAGAATGTGCTTTCAGTGTCTCTGGGCAGAAGAACAGCTGATACGCTGAAAAACTGGCTGCCATCAAAAAGGCTTTCAACACACTAGAGGTATCGGTGAACAAAAATATGTTCAGTTTCAATAGCCCTGTACTTTGGATGAAGTAACAGCATGCAACAGTAGCTCAGACTGGAACCTCATTGGCTAGAAAGTAGGTTTACAAATCAGAGACAAATCTTTTGTTTGAGACAGCAAGTTGAGCACAAGTCAGCAATGTGCTTCTGCAACTATGGAAGTTAAGTGCCTGGTGGGTTGGACTAGCAAGATACTGGGAAAGCACTGGGTAGTAACGTCATATATGTTTGCTCTGTTTCTACTATCTCCTACATATCTGTTTATGGCCATTTTAGGAGACAACTTTCTGATCCATTGCAGTGTGGACATGATCATATTCTAAAAAATGAATCACTGAAATGAAGAATGGGCAAATTTCCTACATGAACTAGAGAAAATATAAATACCTGTAGATTAGTTTTTCAACAGATAAATTCAAGAAATGCAATATGACGAATGACAGGGACAATCTTTGAATATATCATATATAATAGGAAGAACAAACCTCTAAATTGTCTTCTTTTCTTCTTGGAGAGGTGTGCTGGTTTAAGGCTAATTGGAATATTCTAATAAGAGAAATTAGATCATTAGTTGTAAAAAGGAAATAATGGTAAAATCTGTACCATTCATTGGTTTACTCCAAGTATAGCTTTATCTTACTTCTGAGATGTCTGAGCTGGTCTGGTAAATTTTCAGCTAGAGGGAGGGAACCCATTACAAGAGATAAGAACTACTCATTCACTAGGCAGAAGGTGGTACAGGTAGTTAAATTAAACTAGCTTTTTTTTTTTTTTTTTCCCCCGCAACTAGGAGTAAAGTTAAATCAGTAAAAGAATTACTTGGAAAAGAGACACATTGCCAGGTGGGAATTTCAGGGCTTTCTGGGACATCCTAGTTAATAAGAAGTTCATGTCTTGGAGAAGAATTTAGGAGACAGTCCCTGGCCTGTCAAAGTCAGTGTGACGTGGATCTTGAATATAATAAGATAATATGATAGTATATGATAGTATTAGCTTTAGATTTTAATTTTTTTTCCTATGTCTTTTCTCACCTATATATAGATACAATAAGTGCAGTTTTGACCCAAATCCAGACCAAAGATTAAACTCACAGTTATAGGATAGTTATACTATCCATAAATACTATATATTTACAAGTCTTACAAATATTGTTGTAATGATTTATGATTTGCTTTATTCAGATGTAATAGACATTCAATTTTCCAATATTTGAAATATCATAGAACAAATACATGGCAGCAATCAAGCAGAAATTAAGAAACTGATTTAAATTATGGTGGAATAAGAAGTCATTGCTTTGAGGTTTAATCTAAGAGTGATTTTTTTATTATGAACTTCTGAAAAAAAATGTTTTAATAGAATTGTAAACAGCCTTAGCTGATATCTCAGCTACAATGCCTGATTTCCTTTCTTACCACTGTCTATTTATGGTTCTATTGGGCAGAAAGGAAAAAGAAAAAAAAGGGGGAAAAAAAAATTAAATTACTCATCCTTGATGAGTTGCACAGCTATAGAAAGTGATCTGTGCTAAGTAGAGTCTGAGCAGACATACCAAATCTTCCCAGTATTGCCCTTTGACTAATTTTATGTTTGGTGGTTTACATTCCACAAAGCTCTCTCTCATTTACCAGTTGTACGTCTCAGCTGCAGGTCTCCTCATTGAACATAAACCCTATATATAACAGTGATTGTACTCTCAGGTACCCTTGTCATGGCGTGCTTGCTACACGATGTAAAGTACAATTATACAAAGAGAATGGACAACTCTAATGGCTTTATGACTGTAGAAATATAAATATGCTTGCAAAATCTTTCCTTTTCTGCCTATCCCCTTGAAAATGAGTGCAATTTACCTGAACATTACCTGCTTTGTTTTCAGATGATGTTTCCAACATCTGAACATATTTTCTTATGTTTTGAATTCAGAAGTTTTGTGTTTGAAATAATTAACTACTGTTAAGAATATCTATGTGAAGAGAAAAAACAAAACAAACCCAAACAAACAAAACAAAACAAGCCCAAACAAACAAAACAAAACAAACCCAAACAAACAAAAGAAATCAAACCAAAGCTGTGGTCTCTATACTTGTTGTTTATGCATAGATGATGCATCTATAGCTTTTTCTTTTGGACTAAAACTTCATCTACATTTTTTTACATATTTGGGACTCTATAGTTGTTATCTTTTTTAAGCAGGAAATAGGAAATTTTAGATTTGGGACTTTATCACACCTCTTACATACTCTAATGTAATGGTGAATTGAATCCTCTGATTTTTATCATAGCAAAGCTTTGAAGTGGTCTTTTGCACCAAATATGAGTTATATTTAAATAATAGGATATTGAGTTTCCTTCAGTCTTTATGCTTATGGAATGAGATATAGTACTTCTGTTGCATGTTTAATGTTCTGCTGTATGTGATTGTCTGTAAAGAGTTAACCCTCCTGGGTAAGGGGAGTGGTCAGAACTTGACCCCATGTCTGCTCTACCCCAGGTGTAGTGCTTAGCCCACTCCCACTTTCTGTCTGGAGCCCCTATATAAACAGAGGAACTTCCTGTTTCACTCCCTAACTCTCTCTCCCTCTCTCTCCCTCTCTCTCCCTCTCTCTCCTCATGGCCTGCGTGCCCGATACCACCCTCGTTCCTGTTCTCCTGTCTCACCACGTGTCCAGTCTCTACCACACGGTGGACATCTCTTCAATCCACTGCCATCCATCTGATTGTATATATATTTTGTATTTTGTTTTCCCTTTCCTGTACCTATTTGTAACTCCTCTACCTTAAATACCTTTTATTTGTTTTTTTCTTTTAACTTCCAAATCATAGCAAGACTGTTCTTTGGGTGGTTTTACTCCTTCTGTCTCCTCCTTTCTTTCTTCCTTCCTTTCCAAAAGGGGTGGGAGAGAGGAAGGCATCCTACTATTATTTTATTGGTTTCTGTTAGATATATTTTTACTCCCCTGGGAAGCTAAACTCAAACCAATACATTGTCCCTGCTAACCTTGGAGACTGAAATTGTAGAGGTCAGATTAAGATGCAGATGCAGTCACTGCTCACTGAACACTGTTGAAGTTGTCTGGGAAAGAAAACACTAGTTACTATTTTCGTGATCATTTTGTAAGTGGTAAGAAAGTGTTATTAGAATAATGAGTGGATTTTACTAGTTCTTATTTTAGGATCTTTAGCTCTCCAATAGATTTTCAGCACAAATCATTCTGATTTTTGCCTCATCTGTGTCTGTAAAATTATGTCTGCATTCATCTGCTGGAAGTTATTATTTAACCAACATTAACAAGGCAAAGGCCAAGTATTTGAATCAGGAACTATTAGTCTGAATACAGAAGTCTTTACCTGCAGTGTCTTTTGTGTTAATAATTTATTTTCAGTATACAATTATAAAGAGTTTGTGTCTCATTAACAAATTAGAACAGAAATATAAACCACTATTTGTTAACTATCCTAGCAGATAACATAGAAACAGTGGAAATGCTATGTATTGTTTTTTAAAAAAATCTTTGGTAGCATCTAAGATGACACCCTTAAAATCAAAGCAGAGAAATATAACTGGATTAAATCTTCAAACGTAGATACACAACTCATTAAAAAACAAATGATCAATAACTGTTAATTTTTTTATTGGCTAGTATGTAAGGCTCTGGACCTGCTTTTGATCAAAACTTACTGAGTTAACTGGTTGAATACAGAATATATTCTAAAAGTTGTCAATGACATCAACAAATCTGATTAATCAAACTAGAAGGGTTGCAAACACATTAGATTATTAGATTTCAAATTAGATAAACTAAAGATGTTTTGAAATTGACAAGAAAAACAGCACTTAATAGTACAGAATTACAGTACAGTTATGTAAAAATTACTAACAAAATGCAGAATAAACATTTAAGCAACACCACTCCTCAAAATAAATGGAGGCACACAGTGGTCCATAAAGTAAACAGTGGTAGTGGTGGTGAGAAATGATTCTTTTTATGAAAAAAAAAAAACAAAACCAAAACTCTAATTTCCATATGCTTTAAATGCAGATTATAATTTTTCTATCTCAAGTTTAAGTTTCACCTCTGCCTACTTGCCTACTTTGAAGGAAAGTTAAAGTCCAAAGAGGAGACAACAAACAAAAAGGGCAAGCAAATTTGAAAATTTGGAGGAGGAAAGGTAAAAAAAACAATTTTGCTTTGTTTAAAAGACTAAAATGACATCCATGAAAAGGATAATAACAGGTTGTCTTCATTCTGTCAGGCACTTAGTGCCATGGTCTAGTTGATTGGATAAGGCTAGGTGATAGACTGGAGTGGATGATTTTGGAGGTCTCTTCCAACCTGGTTGATTCTATGATTCTGTTGGTAAACAAAAATTTTTATGTTAAGTATTTTTTAAAAATGTCATTACAATAAAGGCAGTGAACTGTGTGAACACATTAGCAAAGAGATTATAGAATAGATTTGTAAAGATCTGAATAGATATTTCTGAATAGATTATTTATGGTTGTATCTCTACAGTCAAGTTTTGTTTCACCCTTCTTCAGTAAAGGAGGACTAAGTGACCTTTTACAAAAACATCTGCTCTCCTATTTACATGATTTTATGATGAATGTTAATAAATAGGAATAAAAATATTTCAAATGTCTTGAGTTACAAAATATGTTAAATTTATTAGGACATATAATTTTCTTATAATAATAAATAAAAAAGTACATATTTTACAAACATTGGTTTTGTGGTTTAGCTAAATATCAAAGAAGAAAATGAAAGCAAATGTATATTTGCTATGTAACTTTGTTGGACCAATACTCCAATATTGTCTATTTGAATATATTCTAATGAATATACCCCAAATCACTAGGTTTTTAGTGCTTGTGGTGGAGAGGGCATGTATTTTTTTATTTCATGGGAAGTTTTAACTTGCATTTACTCATATACGTGAAAATTGTCATTTCCTCAACAGAATTGTTTGTTGTTTTTTTTTTTTTGTTTGTTTGGGTTTTTTTTTTGGAGGGGAGATTTTTTTTTTTGTTTGGGATTTCCATGTAGAATATCACAGTATCACACAGTATAGCAAGGTTGGAAAAGACCTCAAAGATCATCAAGTCCAACCCACTACCACAGACCTCAAGACTAGACCATGGCACCAAGTGCCACGTCCAAACGGACCTTGAACCCCTCCAGGGACGGTGAGTCCACCACCTCCCTGGGCAGCCCATTCCAGTAGCGAATGACTCTCTTGGTGAAGAACTTTCTCCTCACCTCGAGCCTAAACCTCCCCTGGCACAATATCTTGCTATCCTGAACCAGACTACTTGAAACAATATATTTCATATACAAGAGAATGCAATGAAATGCTTGCTCTGGTTTTATGATCTTTTGAAAACAACTACAACTGACCAATTATTGAAAATATTCTATTGAGCCTGGCAAACCATTTGTCTGATCCAGAATAGCAAGTTGATGGGTTTTCAAAGGGCTTTCAGACTTCATTCAGTAAAATTGCAGTTTGACTATTCTTTAAAAAAGTATGAGACTGGTGACATACACACAAAAAAAAAAAATCAAACGTTTATGAACAATTACACGGTCATTTTGTTTACCAAAAAAAAAAAAAAAAATTAAGTGCTGAGTTCTGTAAATGTAAAATTAATTTCTACCAAACTCGTGTTGCCAATTCAATATATAACTGATTTTGTGAATATTTTGCATGTTTTATTGATCATAGTGTTTAAAAATGAATGATTCATTTAAATCAACCATTAAATGTTAAGAAATAAAGTAATCGGAAATACATTACGGATATGAGCAGAATTTGAATTGACATCCAACTGACTTCCATGGATTGCCTCCATTTTCTGAATGTTTGCCAAAACAAGTAGGTACATTTCTGTCCTAGATAGAAAATCCATCTTGTTGTTTGTCAAACATGTTAAATACATCTCAATAAACAAGTATATAAACACATATGAATGCATTTTAATTTTCTTCTGGGTACAGAACAATAGTATTTTGGATCTGCAAACAACATTTTCCCCTGACTGATGTCACTACTATTTAGCCCTCAGAGGTTAACATTTATTGATTCTGCTTTTACTTTGATTGGATCTTACCTACTTCAGTGCTTCAGTAAATTGAAACCTTCTGCAGTTCATGGAAGAAATCTGAGAGCAAGACTTTGAGAAAATGTACACTGACCTCAATTTGTTTCAGACTATATTGGTAAAAATATTGTCATCAAGTTGCAGATATAACCTCGGCTAGCAGGAGATAAAAATCAAAACTCATATTCTCAACAAGCCTTTAACAGAAGCAAATTTAATTATTTCTAAAGTACAAATCACAATATTATTTTCCTATATTATGGAAATATAAGAATTGTCCTCATTTTCTCTCTCAGTCTATAAAGATGTGTGTATGCATGTATATATTGCTAAGAGGAAGTACATTGGTCTAACTAATTTGTGCATGCCCAGACTGGAAGTGACATAACCTACCTTTGAATTATTGAATTATATAACTAAAGAATTAAAACCAAACCAAACCAAACCAACAAACAAAAAAAGTCACTTATAGGAAATAACATTTGGCAAAAAAAAAAAAGGAATATGAAGTTTAAATTTAGCAACAGATTTAGAAATAAGTATTTTTACTGTTTTAATTATTAATATTTATAACTATTTGTTAATTGCTGTTACGCTATTACATGATGTAGGCTGATGCTAATGCAGTCCCAAGCAAGATAACCTGTGGGTTTTGGGGGGTGGTGGTGTTTGGTTTTTGTTTGGTTGTTGTTGTTTTGTTTTTTCTCTGATGCTTCTTCCTTCTCATACCTTCCCTGTGCTCTGGTGTGAATCTCTCACAGAATCTACAAGTGTTTGCATGTGAACACAAATATTGTTATCTGGCTTTAAAAAGTTAGTGGGTTTGGTTCGTTTGTTTGTTTTAACATATGGCAATGTTTTTGTTGGTTTGTTATTGTTTTTAATTTGACCTTATGTGTCACATGTTGGGATGTCAAACGAAGTAACTCTGATCATGTGAAATTGGATCATGTCTCACATGTCAATGTGATTGATTAAGTCTGACAAGATGCATCAAAATGTGACACACATGCTTCAAAATCAAAAATAATGTGGGCTTCTAAAAACAATAGTGAAAACAAAAGTATTTCAGAAATAATAATTTCTGAAAGATGTATTTTCCCATATTAATAAAAACAAACACATAGTCAAAAGTAAGACATAGTCAACAATAATTAAAGAGGCAAGAGGAAAACATATATTTTCACTCCCTTTCAGAAAATGTACTGGGAAGTAAACTGGATGCATTTCCTGTCTTATTTGAGTGTAAGAAAATATTTTAAAATAATGTTTTATTCTTTTACAGAGAATACTAATTTGGTGCAGAAATAGTCCTGAATCTATTGAGAAACATGAGAAAGCATGTTTTACTTGAGTATGGCTTCAGTCAGAAATATAGCAGCATTCCATCGCAGCACCTAGTAATATGCTAATAAGCTTCTCATGACCCAGATACTGTCCAGTAAACTCACCTTAATTCAAAAGTCACAAAACTGATTCTACTGAAGATGAGATAGAATTTTTTTTTTCTCTTTAAGAAAAAGACATTATTTATTACATATAAATTTAATCTAATCAAAAGGGAAAGGATTTGCTTATATGGTAAGCTTTTATAAAAATTACTGTGAGTTAGGTTTCATCATCTTCCTTTCAACTGAGTAACACAATGATTTATGAATTAACCATAAAAATCCAAAAGATAATTTAGGAAAGAAGTTAATCACAAAATAAAATAAAAAAAGAATCTTGGTTCAAAATGTGCAAACAGTTCATTCTTCTTTAGGATTTGTTTACACACACACACTTATTTCTTCTAACTGAGTCGGTTTCTATAGTTCAGAATCACAGTTCACAGTAACTTTAACTATAGGGGAAGTTGCTTGTTTGCTAGCTATGTAAAAATATTAAACACGATTTCCCTGAACTAAGAAGAAATAAACCACCTAATGATTTCTTTGCTTAGACTTCATTGAACCCAGACAAACTTTGAGCAAAGACTTTTCTCATGGTCATTTTAACAGCCTGAACTCATTCATATCTTACAATCATAGAATCATCAAATTATTAAGGTTGGAAAAGACTATTAACATCATCAACTGTAATCTGCCTACCATGACCATTAAACTACATCCTGAAGCTCCACATCTACATGCTTCTTGAACACCTTCAGAGATAACAACTCCACCACCTCCCTGGGCAGCCTGTTCCAATGCCTGACCACTCTTTCAGTAAAGACATTTTGTCTAATATCCAATCTAAAACTCCCCTGGCACAGGTGCAGCCCATTTCCTCTCATCCTATTACTAGTTACTTGGGAGCAGAGAACAACCCCAGCCTCATACAACCTCCTTTCAGTTAGATGTACAGAGCAGTAACATGGCCTTCTCTTCTCCAGACTAAGCAACCCCAGTTCCCTCAGCTGCTCCTTCTATGACATGCCCTCTAAACCCCACATCAGCCTTGCTGCACTTCTCTGTAACCCTCTAGAACCTCAATGTCTTTCCTATACTTTGGTGAGCAGAACTGAACTCACTACTCAAACTGTGGCCTCACCAGTGCGGAGTACAGGGGCACAATCACTTTCGTTAATTCTGTTAGACACAGTGGTTTTGATATAGACTGGGACGTTGTTTGCCTTTTTAGCCACATGAGTACACTGCTGGCTCATGTTCAGCTGGTCAGCCACTAGCATCTATAAATCCTTCTTTTACTGATTAATATTTCATCTAACAAGTTAGTAAACATTCTGAACTAGGCTGAAACCATTTTTATTTGATGGGAATCAGAACAATGAGTGTTTCCTAACTTTCCAGGGAGGTATTTATGCTCAAGTTATATTACTAGGCAGTGAAATGAAGTGAAACTGGACTAAGAAAAGCTTCGCTCAATAGTAACATTTCAATACTATATTATCTGTAGCCTGGGAGCTATGACTGTCTCTTTCCAAGGTGCACCTGTAATCTTTAATTCATAAAAATAAAGTGTGGTCAGAAAGAACTGTTTTCATTGTGAGTAGTTGTTTATTTCTGTTTTGGCCGAATGCCTTAATCTTCTGCAGTCTAGTATCACATGTGTTTAGGGGCTCCTTCATGTTATCTTAAATTAAGGAAATAATTAAATCTCCAGCTTCAATGACACACAACCAGATCAGTAACAGTTTATTCTGTGGTGAAACAGTAAGAACTAACTAGAGTTTTGCTGTTCTCGTTATATATTTTGTTAGGTACACTATTTCCATGGAAGTCGTAAAAGACCTCAATATAAATTCAAGTCACATTTAAGATTTTAGAGGAAGTGTATTAAGAATAAAGATTCACGATGTTTATTGCATGGATATTTAAATTATATATTCAGAGACTGAAGACCTCAAATCAGTTAGGGTCCTAAAGTCCTGTAATATTTTCATGTACTACCTTTTCCTGATACAGAAATTGTCTGATATGTTGATAATTTTGAAATTATCTGAAATTATCTGAAATTTTGAAATTGTCTTTATCCTGGTATGGCATAAATCTTGCCTGGCTGGTTTAACCCTTGTTCTCCTCCTCTGTTGTGGGTTCGGGAGTTGTAGTAAATTGAGCAAACAATGGAGCAGCAAAATCTCGAGGGCTAGGAGCTTAGCACCACATGTCAGGTGTCTGGTGCTGCCCCTCAGCATGCCTGCGTGGTCACATGCCACGAGGTTCTGAGCCACGAGGTTCAGAGTGGACCTCCTTACTTGCAAAATAAGAACTTTTTCACTTGTGTTATTCCTATCTTTGCCCTACCACATTCTGCTGAATTGAGCAGGGGAGAGGTTGAGTGGCTGGGTGGAAATTTGACTGGTTGCCAGGGGCAACCTTCTTTAACAGAACAATCCAATGGGGAGATTGACTCGGTTGTGGGATTTCACGAGGCAGGAATTATAAAATCTGCAGTTATTTTATTTCCGGAAAGCCCCGCCCACAACTGTATATAAAATATTAGTTAGGGTTCAGAAATTCCGTTGGGAAAAATCTTTCACAAGGATGCTTACAGGGAATTTCATAATTCAGGAAAATCAGGAAGTTTGGAAAGGTTTGCTATAAGAAATAGCTTTGCCGGACTTACAAACAAAAGGCAGCCTGGAGCCCTAGGGAACATCTGCGGTACTCACGGCCGTGAAGTAGGAATTTGGCGATAGTCCCTTGGCTCCTTGTCGGCAGTCTTTCGCGGCAGTGCCTTGAAGTGTAGATTGTGGGGCAGCACAGGGTAAAGCTCAGGCTGCTCGGCTTACCCACGATTACAGCAGAGGCAGGCCCCTTCAACAGGCAGGCAAGATCTGACGGTCGAGAGCGGGGAATGTGCCTTCTCGTCACCGTTCTTGCAGATGCCCCTCAAGGACCGACTCAAGGATCGACTCCAGGTATAAGTCAAGGTCCAAGTCCAAGTCCGACGCTGGCAGTCCAACGCTGGCAGTCCGTGGCTGGCAGGACTGTGGCTGGCGGTCTGTGGTTAGAAGTTCAAAACATACCATTTGATGAGCTAAGGGTTAAAAGTGAATGATACAGTAAGACAAGAAGAATACCTGTACAGAAATAAGCTGGAGAAGATTAGCCAAACTGGTGAGGGAATTAATACAGAGTTAGAGAAAATCAGGTGGGTTACAACAGATATTGGTGGACGAAATAAGGCGGCAAAATTAGTCCAATTAATAAATGGGAAAAAGGATTAAATCAACAAAGATTTTCAAATAGTTGAGATGTTTTAAAACAACCTGCCAGTAGGAGACTAAAGAGTTGACAATGGTTTTGGCAGTTAGAATGCAATGAAGATCTTATAAAGCCACCTATTGGAAAAGAAACAGAAAAGGAAAGCTTGGTTAATTGCAATGCATACAAATAAACCAGTCAGATGAAAATTTGATTCAGTAAGAAACTTAACATGTACCTGCTTCTAAACAAGTGAGAGCTTTCATGCATAATAAAAGCATAGCAATACTCACAAGGCTGAACTAAGCCGTCATCTAATTACTAATTATATAAGGTCAAGATAAGACTTTCTGGTTTGCAAATTATTTATATTGTTTTCTGCAAATTTATGTGTTGATTTTTGCTCCCTTCTAGTTCAGACTGTTTTTTCAGACTCCACATGTGCACAGTCCAAGGATCCAGTACAGAAGGCTACAATACAGATGACTGACTTAATAGTCTTAGATGCAGGTCATTCTATGAATGGGAAGTTCAGGGGCTATGCTTCTTGCACAGTTTAGGTATCTTATGTTATAAAGTTGAAAATCAAGGATGGCACTGATGCTTCCATCCTCTTTACTAGATGCTTTTACATCTAATTGCAGCTCTATTGAGACTCGTTCTGGCATCTAATAGTCTTGTTATGAGTTTGTTCTGTTCTGAGTGTCCCATAATTGAGGTCCAGCATGGAATACGTAATCTTTTATAATAGTCAACAGGAGAGTTTTTAGTGAACATTTTTAGGACAATGAAAATGTCATATCAAATTAGAGTGATACAATTCCCATGTATTTTGTTTACTTCTGGGGTAAGCATCTTAAACACTGAAATATTGTGTAATAAATAAGGCTGACATTGCATCACAGATCTCAAGGGAATTAGTCTAGCTTATACATACCTGATGAATAAATTTTCTTAGGGCTCTTATATGTACAAAAGTCTATTTTCTGCATTACAAAAGTCTTTGGGCAAAGATAGGTGCCCATTTGTCAGTTATGAGGATCCACCATAACAAAGGGTACACATTTTCAAAATGCTTTTACTGGTATGTTATTATTTCAAACTTGATAACGAATTAGAATTCTAATCTGTTGTGAAACCTTGGATAACTGACTTTATGAGATTTTCTTTTCTTTCTCTGATAATCAGAATGATATAGATAACAGTTTAAAAACTATTTTGAGTATGTCAGTTGTTGCATTTGGGCATACATTTTAATGTACTAATTAGAATGCAACTGTGACAATGCTTTTGGAGATGGATCGGAATGCCATCTTTTACATTTTAGTAACTGCTAATACACTCAGAAGACATTTTTTGCTGAAAAGAACCTCCTACTTTGATGATCAAATGGCTGATAATGTAAAACATTTTAATTAATTTATTTCTTTATAATTAACCTTTTCAGCTATCCTCATATTTATTCTATCAACATGTTTTCAATAGACAGTTGTAGGACTACAGGATATATACTATTATGCTAAATAATATTCCTGGAAAAGAAACAAACGAGCTTTCAAAACACTAACACCCTTTAAATATATTCCATGTCATCCTGTTTTGGCAAAACTGAACTGGATAGAAAATTCTTGTCTTTCTTTCCTCTCTACCTCTTTTTAGTTGTAGTCTTTGTTTAACCTTGAGGGGAAATTGCTTGCTCCTGCTAGAATAATTTTCTTTACACTTGGGGGCCAGATATATTTATAAGGGATTAAACTTCAAACCCCTGTGGGCTCAGTACATGGAAATGTGTTACTTTATTAGTCATACTTGGCAAATCTGGAAAAAATCCAATCCTTATAAAGGTTTTATGAAGCACAAGGCTATAACTTGTATAGCAGTAAGGGAATCATCAGGAAACACCAAATACTCAAGAGTTCCCACTTCCCTTGGGTGTCTTCTTCAGACAAATAACGGAATTAATCCCCTTCTGACTTTGTCCCAAAGAAGTGATTCTTTTGGAACAGAACAGAAGAGAGTTATCTGGGTGATACCTATGAAATTTTACCTAAGACTTAGAATTACCCTTAACTTTAATAGCACTGTCTACATTTTCTAATTGGCACTGTCTCAGAACGAACACAATTTTGTTTCCCCTGAACAATGCTAAATACATGTAAGACTTAATATACCATCCTTCCCTATCACATACTTCTGAGAAAAATAATTGAAAGAAAAACCTACATAAATGTTGTGAATGAACTTTTAATTAGTTTGTTTCTTCCTTTCTGAAAGGGTTATGAGACTGTTAACATCATGGTATGGATAAATATTAATGATTTTCTGATCAGGCAAAGAGAAAGTATAAGTTGTATAAGCTGAAAAAGCAGTAGGGAATATTAGGTAATGTCCTTGAAAATGAAGGAAAACAGAAGTGAATATGTAATAATTACACCTTAGAATTAAAAAAAAAAAACAAAACTTTTTTTAACATGTATTTAAATATTTCTGAGATTTGACTGTTTTCCTAGTGTAATACTTAAGGCAGAAAGTTGGTGGATGACAGCTGTTGGGGATCACCAGATGTGGCAGAATCGTGCGGCGCTGGGGATCACTAGGTGAGGGGGATGGATGACATGAGGAGGCATGACCAGACACCAGCTTGATGCATCCAAGATCGCCCCTTTGTTGCCAAAAGTCAGCATGTACTTATACAGGATAGATTGCCTGGTCACACATTATGCATTCTCTGATTGGTTACAGGCAGCTCTTCTTGAGCTGTTCACAACACTGATAAAAACCTTTCAACATGGTCACCGTCAGGCATCCTATTTTGCTATGCTACATCCTTGTTTAACATTACTACCTTCTACATAGCTACTTTCTTATCTTGAATGACTCATAGCAGGAGAAACAGCTGCACTAGCAGCTCTCCCTCATTAGTAGGATGCAACAGACAGGTTTATTTATTTATAAGACTGAATTCTGTTTCTCAGCTCCTACAGAGAACCATATTATTTTAAGTTCTGCTCAGATACACATTTATAAGAAAAGTGTTGAAACTTCTGATGAAACAAAACCAAGATTTGGACATTACACCTCAGGATGGGAAAAGGAGGTTAAAATAAGGGGGACAAAAAAATCAGTAATGATAAATACGAAGTCTATTTCAGAAAAGAACCTTGTGATCCTCTAGAACAAATAAAGCCAGGCACATTCTAGGTTGAAGGCATGAACTGAAACAAAGTGACCCCTTTCTCATTGGTGGTATTTTAATTACTGCATCCATTTTTGTCCAGCATAAGCCACTCATGCTCAGGGAGCTGGAGTCCATGACATATGAGGAGAAACTATCGTAACTGGAGTGGAAAGACTGAGAGAAGAATTATTTTCCAATGTTCAGAAAATTATGCATTCCTTGATTTGACATTAAATGAATTACACGAAATCTAGAATTCTCAGAGTTGGAATGGACCTCAAGGATCATCCAGTTCCAACTCCCCTGTCATGGGCAGGAAGACTTTCCACTATATCAGGTTGCCTAGAGTCACATCCAGCCTGGCCTTAAAAACATCCAGGGATGGGGTTTCCACCACCAACATGGGCAACCTGTTCCAGTGTTTCATCACCCTCATGGTGAAGAACATCTTCCCAAAGTCTGATCTAAATATACACTCCTGTAGCTTGGATTCATTCCCCCTAGTCCTATCACTACCCAACACCCCAAAAAGTCTCTCAGCAGCTTTCTTGTAAGCCCTCTTCAATATTGAAAGGCCGCAGTAAGGTCTCCTTAGATCCTTCTCCAGACTGAATAACAACTCTCTCAGTCTGTCTCCACAGGAGAGGAGTTCCAGCCCTCTGATCATCCTCATAACACATTCTAGCACATCCATATTCTTCTTCTAACTTCTAACAGGGTTAGAAGTTAGAAGAACTTCTAACAAGTTCTAACAGGGTTCCAGAACTGGAAGCAGTACTCCAGGTGAGGTCTCATGAAAGCAGTGTAGAGGGGAAGAATCACCTCTCTCGACCTGCTGCCCACACATCTCTTGATGCAACCTAGGATATGGTTGGCTTCCTGGGCTGCAAGTGCACACTCACAGGTCATATTGAGCTTCTCATCTACCAGTACCCCCAAGTCCTTTTCTTCAGGGCTACTCTCATGCCAGTCACCGCCCAACCTATATCAGTGCTTGAAATTGCCCCAACACAGATGCATGACACCTGTGGCTTTGTATTTAATAGCCCTTGAAAGATTATTCTTCCATGAACTTCTCTGACTCTTTTTCTTCCAACTTTAGCATTCATTAAGTTTCTGCAGTATCCCATGGTAAAGAGTTCCATAGGACAGCAAAATTAATGCAAGGATTAAAATGTCAGACTGGAGGAATAGCTCTCAAACCATTCATTGCTTATTCCTACGTAGGACAGAATATTCATCAAATGGTTCTGGTGCTGAACCCTGTTTCAGAGATTTAGTTGTTGATCTACCAGTACCACTGAATTGCAATATAAAAAATGAGTTTGAGAGAATAAAAAGTAGAAGTAGAATTACCGAAATGGAAAAATCCAATCCCATTGCAGCAATAATATTTTTGTTATCTATTTTATCAGTTATTAAATATATTCTACTTTTATTTTTTCTGTTAATTGCTGAAATATAGCCTAAGTTTTTGAAATTGACATCATGTTGATGGTTTGGCCTACATGGTACTTCAATTTAAGAAAACGCAACTTCAGCGTGGATATACTCTCTGTAGATCATGTGCCTATTAATAAATGCCTACTTAATTATATTGCTGTATCAGGTCCAGCATTTCCTTTATACTTTCATATTAAATGTCATAACCACCTAAGCTACTTAATACACAATTCCATATATTCAGACTTACTGTCATCAGGTAAAAGGTAGCTTAATTACTTTTTTAAGGTAAAATATTTAGACAATTTAAAGGTGCTACAGGGTGTTTTTTTGGTTCAACCACTTTTCTGGAAATAAAAGCATGTTTAAAGGTTGACTAGGAGCGCCTCTAACGATTAAGCTTGTGCTGAAATCAAAGAAAAATCGTAATTTTCTTGCTTCTCTCCCTTACTAATTGAACATAACAAAAATGAAGCAATAAGGTATTGCTATTTTAAGAGATGTTTATGAATTACTACATCTTCTGTGGTTCTTTCTGCTTCATACTATTCAATAATCTGATGTTGACACTCTTAGAAGAAGCTGAAAGGCTTTGAGCTGGCCAAGCTGTGTAGTGCCTTGGGATCTTTCTGAGATTACTGTTGGAGCTTTGCATTTTCTACAGGTCAGATGCATAGTTTAGTTTAGTTTATTCCTGTGAATGTCATGTATGGTCAGAGGCCTAACAAGCCTGTGTAGTTATAAGTAGCAGGCACCAGACCATTATATAATACAGATTTGGGGCTGGATTTTGATTAGGAATGATAGTTGCATAACTTTAGCTAATAGCTAAAACAGTTTTGAAGAGATCAGCTGCAGTACTAGTAACATTCATAATCCAAATCAATATAAAAAACCTACATTAAAAATACCCTTACAATTATTATTTTTTAAAAAATTATCAATCTCTTCTCTTTGATGTTCTTTTAACCTTTCCAATCAATATCTGTCTGGGACTTCAGAACAGTTTTTCTCATATAGGGAGTGGTAGGATATCAATCATCATCCTGAGCACATTACTAGAAGCAGTTCAAAGGTATATATTTTTGCTTAGTCATGAGATTTGTTTAAATCTACCTTTAAGTTTTCATACTCTGTTTCCTTCTCATGGGCTTCCAGATAGTTTTGAAAGTTGCAGTCTTTTAGCCTCTATTTTTTAATTTTTTTTTAATTGTATTCTTTTCATACTGACTTCCTAGGGATATTCTTTACAGTTAAGAATTTAGAACACTGAGGACTCACTGTAAACTTCCTTTATTCTCCCTGAGGAAGAAAACATTTGTGAGCCTTAGGACCTAGCTAAAAACTGAAAGGGTGAGCATAATATCTAAGAAAATGTGCACATATCAGAGAATTTATGCACAGTAGTCTTAACTGTGTTATTAACAATGTTTTTCTGTAATGAT
Organism: Ramphastos sulfuratus; assembly: GCA_013399055.1. NCBI lineage: Eukaryota > Metazoa > Chordata > Aves > Piciformes > Ramphastidae > Ramphastos > Ramphastos sulfuratus. Next base: position 31,186 of record WBNM01021929.1, on the reverse strand, counting down.
GAGATAATTTTAACTTTTGGTACTGTACCAATAACAAGAATTATTGTGTTTGGATTACACACTGCTTTAATCAGACTGATGTTAAGTTATTGGGTTTTTGTATGTCCTTGCACCCTGTCACGGGTTGAGTCAAGGCTGGTGCTGATACTCATGCCAGAAGCAAAGTATTGTGGGGCTTGAAATTCAGAGTGTAGCATGAGAGGATTCCCGTTTCAATTGTTGCTTTTGCTTTCTGGGTTTGGAGTGTTGATCTTTCCCACTTGAGGGCCTTTGGGTCAGGGGATGTTTCTGTATTTTCCTGCACTTTTTTTTTTTTTTTTTTTGGTGTCTTACTTTCCCTCACTTTTGTCTTTGGGGATAGGGGCTTGTGAGAGTGGAATGTTAACCAAGGACACATCCATAGTAAAATATTTGACGTAACATTTATTGCATGTATGTAAAGATAAAATGTTTATCAGGGCTTATTAAGGCAAATTTATCATCTATAACTCTTGTATGCAAATAGCATTAAAATATCCATATATATCTTAGGACAGACTTGAGAAAAAAAGAAGTGTAAGAAAAATACACTTCCTTTATCCAAACTCTTAAATTGATACTGTAACATACCTCTGTACTATGTTTTGTTGCTTGCGTTCGGACTTGAATTCCAAATTTTAAGTGTGTTTTGTCCACCCTGTCAACAGCACATCTGTACTTTAGTTTCTCTCTCAGGGAACTGAAAGTTTGCCCAGACTTGTGTGAAAGTTTGAGATAAAATGTACACATAGATAATAAAATCCTAACTTTGGCTAAAACTATGGATTAGAAAACCACAAGAGAAGAGGTGCTTTCATATAGTGATTCAGCTCCTCTCTTCTGAATCTCTGATTCCAGAAGGTATTCTCAATCGATAGTAAATGTTTTAAAATATAGAAATCTCTAGGTGATTAGAACAAATTTAGTCTAGAGAAGTAGACAAACATTTTACAGTTAGACTGCCATCGGATGTAAACAGAAAATATCCTGGGAACAGCAGTAGGAACACTAACTTTCTTCTCTCTTTCATAAATGACTTAGAAGTTATTCTAACAGACAAACTATACATTGGGGTCCTGTCAGATAATTTGCCACTCATTCTCTGATAGTAGGTGGGAACAAAGGCTGTAAGGGAAGTATATGAAACAGAGAAAGTACAGAATGATCTTTGCAATGACGCAAAATTGAAATGATGACAATTAGTACACAAGGAGCTACCTGAACTTTATGTTGCACCTAAATGGTCACGTAAGTTTCCTTTTACTTGATCTCAGTTCAACCTCACATGTTGGCTTCCCTGCCTGCGTGAGAGATCAGTTTCAAAAGAATGAATGAAGTTCCTTCATCTGAGATACCCCATGCCTTTGTCAACAGATTTCTGTTACGTGAGATATTCCACCAGTTATTCCACTTTGGAGGATGTGTGAATCCTTTGGTTATTTTGCCTAAGAATAGGTTCCTATCAAATCTTAAGAAACAGCCTGTTGTTCTGAACACTTAACAGATGGCTGCACCAACTGTGAAACAGGAATAAAGTTCTTGTGTAGACACAAGGTTCACTAACCAAATGTATGTCAATAAGCACCATGATTCAGCTGATGTCTTTTTAAAAATCACTATTTTAAGGCATGTTCCAATTATGCTTCTTTGTGTCAGCCTCTGAATGCTACTAAAGGTACTTACCTCTCTTCTAAAATGTATTATTGAAGCAATCACAGTCACAAATAGATGGAGATATATATATATATATATATATATATATATAAAATTCTTAATAGGCATATTTTTTACATCCGTACATGTAACTGTTATGAACACCTCTGGAAGTACTTACTAAAAATAATTTTTATTTTTAGAAAAGTATTAAATGAAGAAATTTTGATTTCAGAATCCAATCCCCTGATAATTTATCTGATATAGATTTTGACAAATGAGTTGCAGAAAAGTAGTACATATTAAATATCTCCATTTAAAAGGTCAAATATGATTTAGCTCTTAGAAATTCTACTTTGTTCTTCAAATATTAAAGAAACATACAATTCATTGAGGACATCATTGTGTGGTGGCAGGATGATCGCTGTCACATTCCACAGGATATGATAAACAAAGTCTCCACCATGGCAGTTCCCACAAATAAGAAGGACACTCTTTCTTTCTTGAGTGCAGTAGGATTTTGGAGAGTACATATTCCTGGATTCGATCAGATTGTCAAAGCTCTGCGTGACGTGATTCGTAAGAGAAACAATTTCGAGTGGGGACCTGAACAACAAGCAGCCTTTGATCAGATAAAGCGAGAAGTAGTCCATGCAGTGGGCTTGGGACCTGTTCGAACTGGTCCGGACATTAAAAACATTCTGTACACTGCTGCCAGTGACAATGGTCCAACTTGGAGTCTTTGGCAGAGAGCTCCAAAGGAGACTCGTGGTCGTCCGCTTGGTTTCTGGGGTCGTAGCTACAGAGGTTCAGAGGCAAATTACACCCCAACAGAGAAAGAAATACTAGCAGCCTATGAAGGAGTGAAAGCAGCTTCTGAAGTGATTGGAACTGAGTCACAATTGCTGTTAGCTCCTAGATTGCCAGTTCTAAACTGGATGTTCAAAGGCAAAGGTTCATCACCACATCATGCCACAGATGCAACCTGGTCTAAGTGGATGGCTTTGATAACCCAACGAGCACAAATGGGTAATCTCAATCGACCTGGTCTGGTGGAAGTGATTGCCAACTGGCCAGAAGGCACAGACTGTATGAAACCACCAGAGGAGAGAGTAATTTGTGGTGAAGGATCTTCTCCTTATGGTGATGTCTCTGATCAGGAAAAGACCTGTGCTTTGTTCACAGATAGGTCCTGTCGTCTTGTTGGGAATAAGTGAGGATGGAAGTCAGCAGTCTGGAGTCCTACCAGGAGAGTTACTGAAGGTCCTGGTCGTACATACTGGTAATACAGGAGAATGGTGAAATTCAGTGTATTCCACAGAGAAATCTAATCTTAGCTGAGAGAGGTTAAATTCAGACTGTATAATACAAGCTGTTAGGAGTTTTCTGTTCTAGGTATTACCTGGTGTCCAAAGAATCTACGAGAGAATCTACAGTATGTGAGCAGCAACTCAAAGTCACCTTGGAGTCCCTATTCTCATCTCATCTATGAAGAGACAAACTGCTTACTGTTTTTTGAGCTTTTGAATCACCTACATCTAAGATGCCAGAAAAAAGAGTGAACTGAACTTGTAATACTCATTATTGTAAATATTGTTTTAGATTAGACAGTTCTCAGCAAAGCTCTGAGTGAGACAGGCAGGGATGGATTGTGCTGGTTTGAGGCTAATTGGAATATTTTAACAAAAAAAATTAGATTATAGGCTGTGAAAAGAAAACAGTGGTGATGTCTACTTCACTCATAGACTAGCTGAGATATATAAAAAACAAGGACACAAACATAGATAGGAGAGAGTCTCTGTCGAAGTCGGTGGGTTTTCTACCTGAGCTTTTGCGGCTGTGTAACCCACTAATCATCCTTCTTCTAACTCCCTTTGCCAATCCTCCAAACTCACCTTGCACTTAAGGCAGACCCTGGGATAAGGTAGAGGGGTGGAAAGAAGACAGAAGGGCGATTGGGAGCCCCTCCTGGGGACGCTGATTTCTGGGAGGGGTATTGTGTTTCTGTATTACCTTTAACTTGTATGTTTCTGTATTTAGCTGTATATATTTTGAAATAGATTGTAAATATCTGCTTGTATATTGTGCTAAGGTGTGAATATAAAGCTTTATTCCTTAACTTCCAGCTGGCTGAGTCTAGTCTGGGTGATTTCATTGTGTGGGGGAGTGGGTAACTCCCAAACCATCACAATATTATGAACATATAATTTAGCACTTAAATTACCTTATAGAAATATTTTTTTTTTAAATAGAAAGTAATAATGAATAGATATAGATACAACATTTTAGAATATGAAATAAATAAACTAAACTACATAAATTAATGAGGAGAAACATCTACAAGTTGAAACAGTTGTAAACAGAACTACATACTACAAAGTCAGTGAAACTATGCATATTTCAGAAGTTGAATGTTGCTAGGAAGATTCATTTACTTTTCTATATTATAAAGTTGTTATAATGGTCCCTGATGTGATTTTAATGATAAACTAGTCCTATGCTAAAGAATTCCTGAACATGCTTCTGAAGTTTGTGTGGGACAAGAACCATTCAATAATAGGTAGCATCTATATAATCACCCTTGTTTATAAACTGAAACTTTAATAATGAGTATAAAAAAGCGACATTCGATGACAGAAACTTCAAAGTCAGAATCAGTCCTAAGTACACTAAAAAACCAAACCAAACCAAAACACAGTACGGTTCATGTGTGTCTCTAGTACCTAACTCCCAAATTCTCAGTCTTCGTAAGATGTGACACCAAACTCAATATACACTTTCCAGACCTCTTCACTGACTAGATTCTACTTCAAGTTCAGTAGTGGACCATCTCACCTGCATCCCTCTCCACACATGCAGATACAAATTGATGAGCATATCCACACAGAAAATAGTTAGAAACAGAGTTTTCTCAGAAGATAGGACAAACTGTGTGGGCCTTGGCCAGTCAAGTGTACTGCTTAGCTTCTGGTTTATAAGTGTCTGGTTCCTTTTATTCACAGTATCANAAAAAAAAAAAGGGAGAAAAAGACTCCTCAAGTACGGTTTGTGTTGGGTTCACAGCAGTTAAACTTTAGGGAATTCAGTTCTTTAAAATTTGAGGAGTGAAAAACATGGCCATCAACCTTGTATACCTGAAACTAGATGTACCAGATTCCTGCCAAACTCCTAAAGCTAACGTGCTAGATATCCATTTTACCTTACTGTGTCCCGTGGACAACTATAATACAGCTCTTGGAAGCCCCACTTAGAGTTATTAGAGTATGTGAAATTCTGCTCATACTTTCTGCACAAAGCTTATTTACTGCACTTAGTTACAGGTCTGATGGTTTTATAGACAAAATCATGGAAACTCTTTATGAGAATATTCTCACTATGTTGCATAAAGCACTGCCATTAACCCTGGCATAAGAAGATTGATAGACTAGGACTAGTTAATAGTGGAAAGATTCATACTGATATTTTTTTTCCCAAATTCTCCTAGTCATATCTCTATAATTAAAAATTATAGTAGTTTTATACTTAGAATTATATTTAATGGGTCAAAATGAAAAGAAATAAATAATAAAATTAATAGAAAAATATCTGAATGTAATAATTTTTTAATACTTTAAAACTGTGAAGAAACAATGGAGCAAACCTAAATATCTTAATCAAGTGAACAGTTTCTAGTCAATAGCTTATTAATAGGTGTAGTCAAAATGAAATAAGGTTTACTTTCAGGAGTCATTTATTTCATAGTACTAACTGGCTAAAATACTCCAATATCTTGAAATTTTAAAAAGAAAATGTGATTTTAAAATATGTTCTCTTTTAGAGCATTAGAATATTTATATGCATTGTTTAGAAAATAAAAGAAACATCACATTAGAAAAAATTGCATTTCTATGAATTTAAGAAGGATAAAGCAGAACATGAACAAAGTTAGTGAACACTAAAAATATTACTTGAAATTAAAATCTGAAATTTTCAAAATACTTCAATGTTCCAAACTTCTATTGACTTTCTATTTGAATTAGTTATTCTGCCCTTTGGACCTTTAAAAATTCAACTATATTTCACAAAACTCTATCACCACCTTCATCTTCAACTGTATGTAATTAGCATCACAATGGTGTTTTGAAAAATGAATTTATTTGAATAATACTCTATAAAACTTAGAAACAATTTCTAAAATTCCTCACATATAATGTTACAAATTTTCCCTGCCTATGGCAGGAGGTTGGAACTAGATGATCCTTGAGGTCCCTTCCAACCTTACCATTCTATGATTCTATGAAATTTGAAGGCATATTTAATAAATTATAATTTATTAATGCTTTTAATCACTCCTATTTCGTTGTGCTGGATATCGATGCAGTGGCCTATCATAATTTTATTTTCATGTGCTAGGTTTACAATAAGGTGATAGAAGCCCTTTGGGCATAAAAACTGTGTGGAGGAAAATAGCAAAAAATGTGTGGGTTTTGTGATCCAGCATATAGGTATTTGCTATATGTGACTGTGCTGTATATCAATACGAAAGCATGGTTTTATTCTGCCACTTATGAAAGAATAAAATACGGGAACTGTATTTTTTTTTTTAATTAACAACTGTTTCTTGTTCATTTTACTTCACTTCATTTTGTTTTCCTTCTCAGTTAACAACTGCCTCGTATTTTGACTCTGCAACATCTATTTTGATTATTGGAAATCTTCTGAACTCCATTTGTTCATAGAAGTCGATATACAGGTACAGGAAAGACAAATACCTGAAGTCTCAGAGTAGCAGCTGAATAAGAATACATTGTGTACTGCTACACAGTGATCTAGGGCAAGGCTGTAACATGATAATCAGACTGCATAAGGCCAACTTAAAACCAGTAACAGAGTAAACGGTGTGTTAGGATAATAGGGTGCTGACAGGATAGATGCCCTGCAGCTGAATCTCTCTCCTCTTCCTGGAAGATTTTGTAATGGAGAATTACACAGTGTCTACCTCAGGCTTACTCAGTCAGAATGTATTTCTGCAGATGAAGCTGCTGATATGACAAGTAAAGGCGTAGGAATAAGTCTTATCAAGCCTTGGTGCTTGCAGGCATGAGTCCCTGCACACTGAGAAGGCAAGGTCAGTGCTGTATCCCCTAGACAGCAACAAATAGGAAAGTTGAGGTATAGAAAAATAGCTGATAGAAAAATAGCTTAAGCATTATACTGTAAGATCTGGTGTTACTATTAAGAAATATATCCTTTAGGGATCTGAAAGGAAAAACATCAATATGCAAAACTGATAAATCTTTGGAAAGCATAGCACACTGGAAAAACATACATCAAAAAATGGTCCAGGAAATTCATTACTATAAAAAAGCTTGCTTATTAATAACATGACTAATTATAAGGAAAATACAAGTAAATGGCAAACAGTAAGAACGACACTTACTTACACAGCTTTTACATTTTCCTGTTTGTGTCATTTTCACACAGACAAGCCAAAAATTGAACTCACGAGGCAAAGAGTATTTTAAAGTTTAAATTTAACAAACCATAGCTGCATATGTTTATACATAGGATTCAGTTATTCAGCTAGTGTTATAAATGAATTTTTTTCTACATGCTTGTTGACAAGCTGGAAATTAATAAAGATTTAGTTACAGGGAAAAAAAAAAAGTGACTGAAATAAACAACATGAACATTATTTTACACCAATGAAGCTTCTCAGCCTGACTATAGTGTCAGGGAAGGCTATGGATCAGATTAACTTGAATGCCATCACACACATGTGCAGGACAACCAGATGATTATATTCAGTCCACATGAGTTTATGAAAGTTAGGTCCTGATTGACCCAAAGAATGGTAGCGAATGGAGTTCACAATCACAGTGTTCCCCAGGACTCAGTTTGGGGGTAGCTCTTTTTAATATCTTTATCGATGATCTGGACAAAGGGATCAAGTGCACCCTCAGTAAGTTTGCAGACAACATCAGGATGCGTGAAAGTGTTGATCTGCTTGAGGTTGGGAGGGCTCTAGAGAGGGATCTTGAAAGGTTGGATCAATGGGATGAAGTCACTGTTATAAAGTTCAATAAGGCCAAGTGCCAGGTCCTGCACTTTGACCACAAAGATCCCATGCAACACTACAGACTTGGGGCACATTGGTTGAAAATCTGTCTGTCAAAAAAGGACCTGGGGTGTTGCTTAAAGGCTAGATGAATATGACCCAGCAGTACATCCAAGTGGCCAAGAAGATGAACAACCTCCTGGCTTGTGTCAGAAATAGTGTGTCCAGCAGAATCAGGGGTATGATTTTTCCCTGTTTCTTGACACTGGTGAGGCCACACCTTGAGTACTGTTTTAGTTTTGGGCCTCTCACAACAGGAAATGCATTGAGTTACTGAAGTGTTTCCAGAGATGGGCAACAAAGACAGTGAAGAGTCTAGAGAGCAAGTCTTATGAGGAGCAACTGAGGGAACTGGAGTTTTTCAGCCTGGAGAAGAGAAAGCTGCATAGAGACTTACCTCTCTACAAATGTCTGAAAGAATGTTGCAACAAGGTGGGTGTCTCTATCTTCTAGCAACAGCAAGTAACAAGGTAAGACAAAATGGCTCAGTTACACTAGAGGAGGGTGAGATTGGATGTTAAGAAAAATTTTCTCACTGTTCTCAAGCACTGGAACAGGACTCCCAGTGAAATGGTTTCAAATTGCACCAGGAGATGTTTACATTGGATATTAGGAAAAAAATATTTACTGAAAGAGTGGTCAGGCATTGGAATAGGTTGCCATGGAGATGTTAAAAAAAAAAAAAATGTGTAGACATGGCACTTCAGGACATGTTTAATGACTATTGTGTGGTCATGAACCACTTTTTCTGCTGCCTCAGTTGTGTAAGCCCCACACCGCCAATTACTCACTCCATCCCAGTGGGATAGAGAAAATAAACATAGTGGCTAAAAGAAAACTTTTCAATTGAGAAAAAGATGGTTTAACAGTTAAAGCAAAAGCCACACATGCAAGAAATTGATTTACCACTGTCCATCAGCAGGCAGGCATTCAGACATCTTCAGAAATGCAGGGTTCCATCATGCATTATCATTAGTTGGGAAGTTGAATGCCATCCTCCCAAACATTCCACCTTCCTTCTTCCCACAGCTTTATATGCTTAGCATGTCACATATGGAATAGTCTTTTGGTCATCTAGTTTGGAATATCCCTGTTCCAGCTGTGTCCACTTTCAGTCTACTGCACATCCCCCAGGCTACCCACTGGTGGGGTGATGTGAGGAGGCAGAAAAGACCTCAACAATCTGTAAACATTGCTCAGAAATAGATAAAATGTGTTATCAACGTTGTCAGAAATGGAAAGCATCATAGGAGTTGTTAAGAAGAACATAAGCTCTGTCCTAACCCAAACCAGTACAGTTTTAATTATTTGTTAATCATTGTGATTTCAGATAAGGTTTATTAAATGGTACATTTTGTTTAAAGATTTAGGTTTTAAGTCTTTCTGTTTGTGAGTAAAACAATTAGGTTTTAAAATGAGGTGCCTTTTGTTTATCGGTCTATTTGTAACTGATGGGTATAAATCCATTCACTTTGAGTAGACTTGTCACTGTGCACTTTTTTGCTCTGATCAAAATGTGAAACAATATAATGAAAAAGACTCAGTTTAGTTATTCATTTCCATCTTTCTCTCTAAAATATTTTCTTGCATTGTGTGGAAGGATTTTTCATAACTTCTGATCAGGTGCTTGGGGTTAGGTCTACTTTAATTTGTTCTGAATACTTTAGATCATTTTACATGCACTGTCCAGCAGTATCAGTCACCATATATGCTTAACTGCAAATTTCTGGATTTTTAGAGAAATAATCCTTGTCATTTAATTGAGACAGAAGGCTACTAGTTGTGATAACAGTAAGTATTGTTGTTTCTTTTCTGTATGGAATATTAAAATAGTTTCAAATTTGTCAGAACTTTGATGTGGATCTTGTCAATGATTATATTGCTGAAGGCATACACTTATTTTTTTATGGATTGTATAAACAATAATATGGAAACTAGATAAAATTCAAAGTTAAGACTTTATGAACTTTAAGTTAAGACTATGAAAATTAAAATTCGCTCCCTGAACCTTTTTCTATTCAGAGATATAGACTTCTCTTTTTTAGATAAAATGGGGAATCTCTCTTGTCTTTTTTCCTTTTTGCAATTTTTTTTATTTACAATTGTGAAAATATCTTAGTGAAATATATTTATAATGTATGTTATTTAAATGAAGTCTAGTATTTCTCATGCTGTGACTGTATCAAACAAATTTGACTTGCTTACTACGGTGTTCTTCACATTGTCTCTTTTTTTTTACAGTCCTTGCTTTCCACATGAGAATTTTGCTAAAAATATGAATAATTTATACAATCTAGTAGCAGCTTCCATACCAAATTGTCACTGCCTCAAACTATGCTGACTTCAGAATGTGTTAGGCTTGATATGGTTGTCTTCCACAGCTGTACACAAAGATCCTTTTAATGAGATGTGGCATGGATGAAACTATTTCTTGGCAATGCTGTGCACATTTTGCAGGTACACAGTCATCTAAAACAAGTCGATCTCAGGCATATTTCTGAGCATATTTTATTTTGTATTTCACCCTTACTAGTACAAAAAACAAGCAAACAAACTTTTCAAAAATAATGATTCTTTTATATGACAGTAATCAATCAAAATATGTTATTCAGCAAACAATAATGCTTCCTCAGACTTAAGTCAAGATCATAAAGTAGATTTTAGTGTATTATTTTCTATGTTAAGCAATTTTCTCTTTGATGACAGAACTATAACAGGCAGAGGGATAACAACAATCTTTTAAAAACTTTATTAAGATCTATTCACTTTAAGGTATTTTGCATTATTATGAGAACAAAAATCTGTTCTAGAGAGATACATTGTTTTATATCTTGGAATAAAATAAACCAAACTTAATTAGATTTTCCTGTACTTCCTACATGATTTTGCTATGGTTGTTGTTTGCAGGGTTCTGTTATTGGTTTTATTTGTTTGGTTGGTTGATTTTGACATTTTTTTGGGGTTTGCATTTTTTATGTCACTTGTTTGTGTTGGGTTGTGGGTTTTTGTTGGGTTTTTTTTTGGGGGGGGAGGTTTACATTTTTTTTTAACATTTTTTTTCTAAATTGTTTGCACTATTTTTACTCTCTTCTTATGCAGCACCACAAAAGCTCCCACTTCTTAATTCCACTTCTTAATGTCCAGCTGCTGAAGTTGCTAAAAAAATACTGCTGTAAAGATACAACATTCACATTACAGTATAAAAAAATATACAAGACTCATGCATAATTCAGAAATATATACTCCATGAATGATCATGGAGTATATATTTCTGATTGCTCTTCTGTTAGGAGAAATCCAAATTTCTAGCTGATTCACTGTCAAGGGAGTCAAGATCTAAGGCAGATAGTAAAACTGAAATGTAAGTTAGGGTGTTTTTAGAGTATATTTAACACAGAAGATTATATAGTTGCACTGATCTGCACATAATACATATTCTCTTTTGAGCTCTCAAAAATTCTAGAAAACTAATTATAGCTAAATATGCATTCAAATGTTTTTCTGAAATATCAGGAGTGATGTGACCAAGGATATTCTCATAAAAATGAAAATATAAAATGCACACAAGAAACAGAAGTATAAAAAAATCACAGGCAATTTTCAATTGCATTAATCTAAGATGGCATCTCCTATTACTGCTGCAACTCTGCTGTTGGCTGATAAGAAGGTTGCTGTGACCTTAAGAACTAAAGTATGTAAGTCAAAATGGAGGAAGAATACTGAATTTATTTTTTTCAAGTAGGGGTTACTAAAACTGAGACAGACAAATCTTTTTTGTGTTAGGGAATCTATCAGCATCTCAGCTGAAAAAGTGATCTCATGTTACTAGTGATGTTTCTTTTCAGTGTTTTTGGGTGCTTTGCACCTTACCTTCTAGTTTATTGGGTTTTGGTGATTTTTTGGTGTGGGTATTTTTTATCTTAAGGGTGATTTCATATTAGGAGCCTTGGTCTCCTGGTATAAATCTGAAATTATTTACCTTTTTTCTTTTATTTCTTTTTCCTTTTCTCTTTTTAGTGCAACTGCCCTAGATAAACATCAAGAGTAAGTTAACCATCTATTTGAAATGTTTCAGTTTTCAGAATTCCTCAGTTCTTTACATATGAGTTTCTTTCACAACTTCTTAAAAGTATGGCACCTATTTCTACCTTTGGAAAGAGAATCACTGGTTTCAACCACCTGAGGAGCTAGTCTCCTGTATTTGAGGCTTTCTTCGTTATTTCTCTAACAGTATGTACATATCTATATCTATATATCAACATTGATATCTATCTATCTGTCTCCAACTATATCTCTAAATCCACACAGATGCATGCACACAAAGACATAAACCAATATTTTAATTCTATACAAATATACATTTTAAATGTGAAATTGCATTTTTATGGTAGTATTGTTTGCATAAAGAGTGCATAAAACCAATCTCTGTACATTTATTACTTTCATTCCCATCATAAATAATCTCAGAGTGACAGGATACAGTTGCAAGCCTTATCTCTGAACAAGGAACAAAATACATGAGCTTCTTTTGCCAAGTTTTCAAAGATCAAAACATTGATTACTTGATCATATCCTTGCTATCAGAAAGAGGAAGTTTCCACATAGTTGTATGATTTCTTCCTCAAATGATAANCAAAAAAAAAAAAAAAAAAAAAAAAAAAAAAAAAAAAAAAAAAAAAAAAAAAAAGTAAACAATAGTAGCTATGCATCCAGTAGGCATAGATAACAAGTTATGTTATGTTTTGTTGCCTTTGGGGTATCTTGTACTTCACTTTAGACAATCCCTCACTGAAAATGACCCAGAATGGGAGGCAGTAGAGTTTGCTTTGATGTGCCTCATCCCCACTAGTAATTCCAGGTGGACTGAGTAAATATTGTGCAGGCATCAGTCATGCATTGGACAAAGTGGTTGGATAAGATGCATATTTTGTATTTCTCTGCCTGCTCTAGAAATGCAAATACAACATGTATTGTACTAATGGCCCCAATTGTACAAAGGGCCCTTTGCCTTCAGATCAGATGGACTAGAGAAGGAAAGCTTCATAGTGATACCTATTCTTACAGAAAACTCCCAGACTCTCCTGGAGGCAAGAGGATGAAACATTGCAAAATTGGTTTTCCTTCCTTCCTTGGGTAAGATTTGTGTATTTGCTATTCCTCCAGGACTTGCTTGGGTTGGTTGGTTGGTTTTGCTTGTTTGGTTGTTGTTTGGTTTGGTTTGTGGGTTTTGTTTTGGTTTTTTGGGGTTTTTTCGGGGTTGTTTTTTTTTTTTTGAGGGGGTGTTGTTGGGGTTTTTTGGCCTTTTTTTTACATCTGGGCAGGGGGGTAAAAAATGTGAAATTGAGAATTTGGTCATATCCAATATGATGCAAAATCTTTCAAGAGTTTAAGCATATTTTAACACTACTTCTCATCAATCATCCATTGGAAAATTGCGTGTTGATACCTGCAATATGAATGTTGGAAGACAGGATTAAAAAACCAAAAAATCAGTACATAAATTTTTTTAATATCACTTTAAAACCTTGAAAATAATTGCACAAGCACTGCTATCTGGAGAATCAGAAACACATTTACCTCTCAGAACTCTCAGGTTTTCATGACAGTAAGAAAAAAAAATTTACAAGAGGAATCATCTAGTCCTTTCAATTATTACATTGAAAAAGTTTTCTATTCTCTATTGATTGAGGTGTCATAGCAATAATTGTAGAAGCTGAAGCAATTTTTAATATGAGGGAGAAATTATCTAATACTTTGAAATAGGATCAAGTATCTGGAGATGATATTGGACCTTAGGGCATTGTGGAAATTCTCAACTAAGAGAGTATGTAGCTGCCTGCATGAAAGTAATGAAAAACATGCAAAAAATCAATAGGGAAAAGAAGAAGATTACAATTAGACTGGCTTGGAACTGGACAGGATGGCATAACTAACATGAGAGAGGCACAGAAGAAATTAAAATAATTTTCATTTTTTAAATGGATTCTATTCCCTTCTCCCTCATCTATATCTCAGTTTCATAAAGTTTGTCAGTTCACTCTGTAGCATTGCTGTTACCCCTCTAATTCAGTTCTCAAGTAAGAGACTGAATAATGTAATCTCTAAGGTAAAACATTTAATGAATAATTTGAAAACTCCAACTCCTTGGAATGCTTGTGTTTCCACAGGGTTGTATCAGCATGAACCCCACATTTGCCCCTGAACCAAGAGTTAGTCCTTAAAAGTGAGCCAAGCTGTAAAGCACATTCTGGAATAGAAAACCATTTCAGCCTCATCTCCTTTCAAATAAATTTAAAAGGATTTTGTCTGTAGATGAAAATGTCCTTATCATCAAAGTCATATTCTGTCACAGCAGAACAAGATCAATTTCTTAAAGACACTGCAGTAGGCTGGTTGTTCTATGTAGCTCCCCAAAGCTGCAAGTAACCCTTGACAAATTAATTTTGTTTGCTTATGAGTTAAAAATCAGGGAGGGGAAATATAATTGCAGACCAGTATTTAAACATGCTGCTAGAATATAGCCTCAAGTAAGAACAGCAGCCTTCTATAGTAATCACTAAGAAGGGGAACAAGAATCTAACTTCCAAAGACACAGGGGGAAAAAATACAAAGAGAAGGAGAAAGGAGAGCAGCTGTCAGTGTGCACACACAAATACAGATTAGTATTTGAGGGTTTGCATCTTGTTGAGGACTAAATGAAAAAAAAATATTTCTTTTTTTAAAATAAAGTCAATATTTTCAGTTTATAATATTTTTCTGATACTATGAATGCTAATTCTTTTCCAAGAGGCTTTCTGAATGATTTCTGAAGGGGAGCTATTTTCACCAAGTCACTGTATTTTATTGCACTTCATTAAAAGCTTTCATCTGGTAAGAATTTTTTTACACTGATATTGTGTTTCATATTTTACTTTGTGTTATTTATGCATTTAAGATGAGAATTTCAGAAAGCCTCAAGTATTCTGGGTATTCAAGTCCTACTGAAACTCTGATCCTTAGGTTAAAATTCTCAGTATGCCCACAGGAAAAAAAAAAAATGGTCAACTTTCCTAAAGTAATCTTTGTAGATGAAAATGTTGTTGGAAATTTATTTGGAAATTTTCATGTCTCAGAATCTGAGGCAGAGATTATCTCTGGCAGTGGCTTGCAGAGAGGAGAGACTCCCTAAACTCAGCATGATTCCACAGTAAGACAGAGCATTTTGTCAAGTTTCTTGAATGACTTGTATGCATCAGTCTTAGCACTCTTGTCATTCAGCTTTCTCCTTTGTTAACAACACAATCCATAATGAGTCATGCAGTACAATGTTCAACATCCTTGGTCTAATGATCTGTGAAGATTTGTTTTTTTTTTTTTTTAAAACCTATGTCAATTAAGAGACAATTCAACTGATAGACTATGGGATTCCATAATTAAGTGTTCATCTTAGAAAGCGGTTCAATGTTTGCAAATTGTCCAAAACTTGTCTAGAACAAATTGTCTACTTATTCAACAGATTTTATGAGATATTTTTAGAAAAGTATTGATATTAAATGCATCAAATTTGAGGTAATCAACTTGGATTACATAATATGTGCTTATATTAATTATCAGTTTTGCCTAACAGAGTCCTTTAAGGTAAAAAAACATACTGTGTGGCACTGTGCGATGATCAATCTTTTAGTGTAGATCTAAGTAGTACTGTTTTTTTTCCTGACAGTTCACTGTATGATGTTAATCTGTTTAATGACGTGATTATTGCAAGGCAGACCTCTAGTTTGTATGTAAAGCAAGTAAACAAACAAATCAATGGCTCACTGATTTATTAAGGTAATTAAACAGCAATCAGTGAAAAATAAGTTAAGGATCAATATCAACAACATATCAGATAAACCGAATGCTAGACACATTTAAAATAAATTGAGAAATTATTGTGCACTTTTAAAAATAACTAGTTCAAAAATGTTTTCATTCCCCCACCTAAAACCCACATAGGAGTTTTATATATATATATCACCTCCCTCAAAGGCATTGTTAGGTTACCACCAAAACCATTCTCTGGAAGTGCAATGTGTGCACACCCCTCCAGGAGAAGCATGGGTGTCAGAGCTCTCCCTGTGCAGTTCCCTACAACCTGCAAGTGTATGCAGTGGAAAACAAGTGCTGCATGAGGCAAAACACACAGCTGAAGTATTGGTTTCTGTGTGTTACACGCTGCAATGCCATCCAAGCAGCTGGAGTGCAGCGGCTAATGGCAACTTTAGGGGAAGCTGCTGTGCCCAGCCTGGGCAGTAGTCACGATACTGCACGGGCATGTTTTGGAGTGTCAAACAATATCTGACTGCTGCTACTTCAACTGCAAGGTTTCTCCCTTTCTCCCTGTCAAGCGTTTTTGCGTTTTGCTTAGACTTTTCTTCCATTGGTCTCATGTGCTTTAAAAGTCTCTTTGCCTTGTCGGTTACTATTTAATTCCAGTCGTGACTGAATTCTTTAACATGATTAATTTGTTGCTAACATTTTTTTCAGACAGTTTCATACATTCAATTCAGATACACACACAACTTCCACTCACTTATCTTAGGTGGTGTTGCCTGGGCCACTTGCTAAATGTGCTAAACGAAGCATTTGACTTCATAGAATTAAAGATTAACTTTATTGTTTTGAATGACATATATCAAAGATTTTATCACAATACACTAGATATTTTTTCTTTGGCTTTCTCTTACAAAGGTAGACTTCAAGAGAAATGTTCACAGATTTTAAAAGTAAGCAAAAGATTCTTGTATAAAAATAGTGAGTCACTCATATGCTTCAGAATAATTAAAGTGAACTTTTATACTCAGAAGAGAGGTGTAGATACTGAAGAAGGAAATAATTAAAAATAGATTGGCCATGTTTTCACACAAGTCATGTCATCATCTGTCAGGATAGATGATTTAGCCCATTTGCAAATTCTTATGTCTTGACTGTAATTACTTATACATAGTCTGTTTCAAATTATTACGATATTATTACATCCTCAGTAGTGACAGTTACACTTTATTATCTCTTGGGCTTTCAAACATTTGATATTCTAATGTGCAATTAAATTTGAAGAATACATATTTGGTTGATGACATTTACAGTTGCTGAACCAAACTTCAATATAATTTTCTCACTGATTAGACCAACATAGCAAAGAATTTAGAAAATAATTCTATTGATGCTTTGATAAAACTGTCTCAATAAAATTAATATTTTTATTTACCAAAAACCAAAGAAGTTTATAAATAATCCATGAATTTTGTGTCTTTTATCCCCTTGAAACTGCATTAATTAAGTTCAGCAAAGACCATTCTGTTTCACATGATATAACTGAGACTTTCAGAAAGACAGGTTTCCTTCCTGCAAGTGAAATTGTTTCTAGACTTGTGTTTCACATCCGTTTGATAAGTCTCCACAGTCTTTTAACTCTCAGCAGGACTTATTAACTCAAAAATAGGACTGTTTTAATGCAGTTTCAAGTTTACTGCTGGATCCTGTCTGGACAGCTCAGAGTAGCCAAGGGAGAATTTATTTGTGGCAGACTGAAAAACAGTGAAACGAAAAGAAGCCAATCTTTGACTAATCTGCAGTATCTTCTGAGGTCTCCCTGTGCAAGTTAGCATTTCTGAAACTGGTAATGTGTATTTTTTTCTATTCCTTTGGAGTATTTGTATGTTTGTATTAAGTCTATTTTTGTTCCTTGTTTCATGCTTGATTACAAGAATAAAGTGGTTTTGCTATGTCATGTTGAGAGAGTTGACATTTTAATTTTTTTTCCTAGAAGGTAAATGCAGAGCAGAAATGTCATTTAATGCTCAGAAAAACGGATTTTATGTCTTCTTCTGTTAAAAGGGTGTTGAATGTTGACAAATGCACGAGCTACAGGTTGATTAATTTTCAACTGATGCATGAGAGCTATTTTGCTTGAAACTATAATGAAAAGGAAGACTTCTGTGAAATATGCTAGAAATATCAGAGCTGAGAAAAGACTTTATTTCATAAACAGTTGGAATAGTCTGCCTATTATTACCCACCAAAAAACCTGTGGAATGTTCTTGGATGAATGTTTATATTACTTCAAATATGTATATATTCCTGTTAATTATAGCATTAATAAACCATTACAAATCAATTTCACATTTCTGAATTGGGAGATTCATATCATATGTGTCCATATACATGCAATATACATTCTTCTTAAGCTGCAGAATTTAGAAATACTTTGGGAGGTTGGACATATTTCTAGGAGTTTCCTTTGTACTCCAACCCATTTCTTGATTTCACAGTTCTACCCCGATATAGAGTCACCGAGCAGTTCCCAGGTTACCATATTGACACACTCTTAGAACAGTGACATTATGTTGACATTCTTAGAATAGTGCAATACATGACATGGAAATTATTTTAGAATAATTTACTGCATGTAATCCATAAATTTCTGTCATGGGTTTAACCAATTTAATTTGATGATGAGTATTCAATACTATGGTGGTGTCACACCATTTCTAAAACAGGGGTAGGGATGTGTGTGTTTTATTACTATCTTCTGCTACTGCTTCTGCTTTTGCTGTGCTTTTCTGTGAAACAGACTAAGGTAATTGTACATTGTAGTAATTTCATTAAATTCCTTAACTACACGCAGGGCTTTTTGTGTTGATTTCCTTTTTTTTTTTTTGGGGGGGGGGGTGGAGGGGATTGCTTTTGAAAGCAGACTGTATTACACCAGAAAAGTCTATTTTGGTTACCCCACATGCAGTAGCCAGAAAAAAAGTTGAGATAATGAAAAGCAAAGTAACAAGAAACAAGATAATGAGAAGATTCAATTCCCAGACTTCAGCCTGGCTTGAATGTCCAGGATGTGTACACCTTACATCAGCTACCCTGAAGAGAAAAGGCTTATGTGTATTTGGGGTACAGACAGGTAAGCGGTGCAGGGAGGGGGCAGAGGCCCTCCCTAGTGCTGCCGCCAGACCCCTGCAAATATGTGAGAATACACAGGAAGATTTCCTGGGGAGGTGCACCTGGACACCAATCTAAAAAACCGTATAAAAAGGCATGAGCAATGCCTGCCAAGATGAGCACCTCCACCAGAAGAATTTGAGGAACAACTCCTGCAGAACAACTCCAGAAGAAGAACTGACAAACTCCACTGAAGAACATCCCTGGGCTACACACACATCTCTCTCCCTCCGATCTGTAGCTGATGGTAATATAATCCCCGCTCTTTTCCTTCCCTGCTCTTCTTCTTTTCTCCGTTGCTGCCTTTCCCTCTCCCTCCCCCTCTCTCCCTCTCCCCTCTCTCCCTCTGTTTTGTTCAACTTTACCCTTTAATAAATAGTTCTGTGGTGATATATGGTCTCGCTTGCATCTTAATTTCACAACATGGAAATCTAGAACAAATCTTGCTCCTCTGAACAGAGATACTGTTAATCTCTGTTCTCCAGACCTTGACCTTGAATGTAATGGCTCCTTTGACCACGGAGATACACTGATCAGAATGGCATTTTGCAAAATGACCATGTTAGGTGAAAACAGGGCTTACTTACCCTTATTTGGGCAAGACACTCACAAGTGCATAAACACCCGTGGGTACCTGTTTAGCACTTTGGGAGGGGACATAATGGTCCAAGCCTTTGTTTTCCTCCCGCCCACCTTTGCTTCCCCCATCAGCAGAAGGGTAGGGTGAGCCAGGACATGTTTTAGGCCTATTAGCCTTCCAGGATGGGAATGTGGTTATCTCATTTGCACGTTGGAGTAATTAAGAAGGCAACTGATAAAACTAGGCCAGAAGCTGTAAACAACTCACCACACCAAGCCACACTTTACCTAGCCTTGCCAAATCTTGCTGCTTAACACCCTGCCTTGCTGCTTCAAGACCAGCCTTGCTGCAATAACGAGCTTTGATCCTTCAAGATTGTCTACCTGGAAAATTTCCCATGCCTCAGTTTTCCAGGGAGAAGCATAAGTGCCCTTCACACCATAGACAGGAGTCATTACCAAAAACTGCCTGAAATCACAGCTAGCCATAGTATGAACAACCCCACTGACAGGTAATGACAGCCTAGACCGCACAGAAGGGGTAAGATTGAGAGATCCAAGTTCCCCCAAGCAAGCTGCATTACTGCCACTATCAGTTACAGCTATTGAAACTAAGTTGCTCCCAGACCGAGTGCCCACTTACACAGACTTTACTGCAGTTTGCATGGTGAGAGTAGGTTACTGCCAAGCCACAAGACATCATGTGTGCCTGCACACCTACAAACCTTCATGCCAAGCCCAGAGTCCTGGGAAGATGTTGTCTGCCCAAGAACGGACTAAGATCAGGTCAGAGATCATGCAAGCCCCAGCACCCTGCCATTGTCCTAAGGAAACTCTACAAGCTTTACTGGTTACCATACCAACAACAGCACCCCTCCAAGTGTTTTGGGTACTGTCTGGACTATAATGCAGCCCTGGNTCTGGACTATAATGCAGCTCTGGAAAAATTGAGATAGTAATTTGTCAGTAAATATTCTAGAAAGCCTTTTTGTAATTAAAGCCCTTTGCTTTGGTTTGGTTTACTTTGTAATTGTGGCTTCTGCTTCAGCAGAAAGGTGTCTCTTGAGTCCCCCTAGAGGGCAAGAGGCATACTGCATCACAAGAATCTCTTTCCAAAAGTGTATTGTTTGTATTTCCCTAGTTCTGCTAAATTGTTTGAAATTGTTTGGTAGTGCCCTATGAACTGTACATATTCTGTAATCTATTTGCACAATCAAGCACAAAAGACCCTGTAAATAAGAAAATATTTTTTTATTAATACATAATAATAATTGTATTAATATTTTGTAATTTATATTCCATAACAACAAAATATAACTGCAAAAAGCTGTTACAGAATTGCACAAAGCTATTTCAGAAGGACTGGACAAGAATAGATAGGTGGAGTGAGAGAAGGAACAGAAAACAGCACATTTTCTTCTCTTTTGATTTAAGAAGCCTCAGGCTGATTTCAATGAAGTAAAGACCAAAAGAAGAATGAGATTAAAAAAGTGAGTGAGTCAATATGAAGTCATTTGTTCTGCAATTTGTAGTAAACATTCACTATTTAACTACACTCAGTTTTGGTTGGTTTTGGGTTTTTGGTTTTTTGATTGGATTTTCTTCTGGAATGTTTTATTTATTCTGTTTTTCTATTCTAGTAAACATTGTTCTTTGAACTCTTGGTTGTGACATAATGGACATTTCTTATTATGTATTTTCTCAGAAGTAGCTGAGCTGGTAGGAATTGGACAGGAGAAGTAAATGAAGTCATAAAAGAAAAAAAAAAAAAGAAAAATGACACCTGGTAATCACAATATTTTTCTTTTAGAATTATGGATTTGTTTGGGTTTAAAAAGACCTCTAAGGTCATCAAGTCCAACAGTCAACCTAAAGTGACCCTAGCCATTAAATCAGGTCCTGAAATGCCATATTCATATTTCTTGAACACCTCCAGAAACAGTGAATCCAGCACTTCCCTGGGCAGCCTGTTCCAAAGCCCAGTCACTCTTTCCATAAAGAAATTCTTCCTAACAACTGCTCCCACTCTGGAGGTGTTCAAGGCCAGGTTAGACGAGGCCTTGAGCAACCTGTACTAGTGGGAGGTGTCCCCGCCACCAAAATGATCCTTGAGGTCCCTTCCAACCTTACCATTCTATGATTCTATGAGTGACCTGCCACTTCTTCTGATAAGCATAGACTATCCTTTTCTTCCTAAGCAGCAGCCAAACCTCTCTATTCATCCAAGCTGGTCTTATTCCCCTATGACTCACCTTTTGGCACATGAAGACAGACTGCTCCTATGCCTTTGAGTTCCCTCTTGAACAGTGTCCAGCCTTCCACCTCCAAAACAGGCCAAAGTCTGCCCAATGGAAATCCCAGGTGGCAGTTCTGTTGACCCTATTGTCACATGTTTTCTGATAGACAATGGGTTCAAGATACTCCTGTTTGTTTACCACACTGCACGCATTAGTGTAGATGCAGTTCTGTTGGTCTAAAAGCCTTGCCACCTTTTTGTAGTAAGCATTTCTAGTTTCTGCCTGGCTGTTTGGAGGTACTCCTGTGTTGCCCTTGGGCTTGTATCTTTCTAGCCTGGTTTGGAGAAGAAATATAATATAGTCATGAATAGAGATAAAACTGAAAAGTGTTTTGCTATTAATGTTGACACGAGCATCTTCTACGGCCTTCCCATAAAAGAATAAGTTACATTTATGTGAAATACTGTTAAGTGTTATTAAGACAGCCATATGATAATACAATTTCAATTGTAATAAAGCATTCCATTTAGGAGAAAACTTTCTACTCAAATCATATTCCTCTTTATCTTCCTGTATCTCTTCAGATATGTACTCATTTACATAGCCTGCATGAGTCCAAGGAGTATTTAACAACAGAATTGTTTTTGCTTTAGGAGTTCTTTGTGAGATTCTGCTCATGTAGAAATAAATGTGTATCACATGACATCTTTATAAAAGCTAGTCATTTGCATCTCCCTTTATAATTTCCAGTGAAAAATAAGTTTTGGTTTTTTTTTTGGACATGATCCCAAAGACATCTAAAATAGATCAGAGAAATCATACCCTTGCAGACTTAATTCTATGTAATGGCTATAAAGGGAACCTGGATAACTAATTTAGATATACATACCTGTATTTATTCACACGAATCTCACTTTAAACTCAATCTTTTCTGGCCTCCTTCTGCAATAGGAACAGCACTACTGACCCTTCAGAGGATAAATGCTGTTTATTTTATTAGCCTAGAGTGGTTAAAGGAGCTAGCCAGTTCTGCATTAATTATAAACAGTCAAATTCTGAAAAACAATTATTTCTTTTAATGGAGTTACACTGAGAGATAGCTGCCTTGAGGATAAGAAAAGCTTTTCCCAAGACTGTGGGGAAAAGGTGTTTGATTGGAGAGTAGCAGAATGTTTAGTCATTAAAAAGGCAGTAATTCAAGTCAAATTTCTGCAGAACAAAGTAATCTTGTCTAAATTGTAAACATGTTTTCAAGCAAAAGATGAAGCTTTATTTTTATTGCATAAAAATCAACATAAATTTGATCAGTGCAATGAAGGTTAGATGGAAATTGCAAAAAATCCTCAAAATCAAACCATAACAGTTGTAATACTTTAATCCTGATATATCATCAGGTAAGCAATTTCAATTCTGATATTTTTAATACGTTGTAATTCTTTAGTTACTGATTCTCATAACAGTCTTACAAATATGAACAAAAACATTTACTTGGAATAATTATAGTAATAAACTCTTTTAAATATCCAGATCTAAAAAAGTAATTTTAAAAGTACTATTTGTCTAAAATAAAACAAATTCATCAAACATTTATCTTTTTCAGGTAGTCTGGGGTTAGCTATGAATGAAGCATACTAGTTTTTACAGAAGCATTTACCTAGACCATTTAACTGAAGGTGCAAAGTGCTTAATCTGTAAATAATTTAATTCATAGACCAGGGTAAACAAGAGGCTAACTGTCTGAAGAACATCTTGTCAGAAAAACTCTAGGACTTCCTGTTGCACTACTTGACCTCTTTGCCCTTGTATGAGAGAAGGCATAAGCTTCCTGCAAGGTGATGCTTTCTGCTCAACAGTGGAGAGATACTTCTGATAAGCTAGGTGCAGCTTTGTCCGTATCTCTTCTTTATGGAGGAGCTCATACTGGAGCAAATCAATGAAAGGAGACAAAGCTGATTAAGGTTTTTGACCATATGACATACAAGGGTAGGCTGAGAAATCCAGGAATATGCAACCTGAGGAAGAGAAGGCCTAGGGGGATTTGATGGGTGGTAGTAAAAACAATTCCTGAGTGGTACTCGGGAAAAAGCCAAAGGCAGTGGGTACAAACTGAATAATAGGAAAATCTATTTAAACATGAAGGGAAAACAATGGTTTTACTGTTAAGATGAAGAAATACCAGAACAGACTGGCCAGAAACATTGTGGAGATATTAAGAACTGCTAGAGATATTCAATACTTGGCTGGACACATCCCTGAGAAACATATAGTATCTGACCCTGCTTTGATCAGGGGAGTCCAACTAGGTGATCTCCAGAGTTGACTTCTTACCTCAGCCATTCTGTGACATTCTGTGATTTTTCCGATTCTGTACTAGAACTTTAAACCAAAAAACATGTTTCAGAGTGATTTTTTTTTGATGAAGCATCATACATTTCTCACAAAAATTATAAAGTCTTGATTTTTATTTTTAGTTGTGATCTCATTTTTTTTTTCTCTAAAATAATATTGCTTACCAGCACTGCAACACTAATCAATCCTGACTGATGCAGCTGTGTCAAGAACTTCACAGTATTGACATAAAAAATAATCACCAAAGAATCTATTTAACAAAGGATGGTCATCAGTTGTGGTAGTTTGTCTGTCCTTTTGCTCATCATATATCTGGGATAACACAGAAGGATAAGATGTGTTATTTTCGTGTCATATGTTTAGTTGCCTGTTTAACAGTCTGGAGTGTGCTAAGGTCAAACTCCACTAAAACTGTGTGGTGGGTTGGGGACTTCCTTCACTGATTAAAATTTACCAGACCAGCTCAGAAGGATTGGAAGTAAGATAAAGCTATATTTTACAGCAAAGATAAATTTACAAGCATATACACAAAATATATTTAAAAGTATTTACAATTATATAAAATTCAGAAAAAATACAGTATGGGTTTCAGATGAAACACTACTGAGCCCCTAAAGTAAACACATAGATAAGATAAAGGGAATCAGAAAGAAAGGAGTGCAGGGGTCAGGTGATAGTTTATTTAGCCCTTTAAACAAATTAACCTATAGGTATTAGGAATAGGGCGTGTGATGTGGTATAAGTAGCCAATAGGTGTGTAGAACAAGCCACATGCTGTTTTTAATGGACCAATCACAATACGCCACTGTCTGCTTCATGAAGAGAACTCAAAAGGTATATAAGAGATACAAATTATACAATAAATGTCTTTGCTTGGGAATCTTGCAGAGTATGTGCCCACATCTGCTAAAATACAGAAATCAAATTTCCCCCTCGCCCCGGACAAAGAAAGCCCAGAAGTAGTCAACACCATCCTCTCTCTCCACAAATAGAAAACAGCTAGCAAAGCTCCTGTGTTATCTGTTCAGTCAAGGTTAGTAGAGGAGATTAGAGAAAGAAGTGAACAAACAGCAAACAAATCCAGTGTCCAAGAGCTAAGAAGAAAGTATTGTTTATACATCAGCTTTTTATACCTCTTAGCAAACCAATGAATGATACAGACATCATTGTTATTCTTTTACGACCAATGACCTAATTTAGTTAGATTTCGCACTGATTTCAGGAAAAGTCCTGATTTCTCTTATTAGAATATACCAATTAGCCTTTAACCACCACACACTGGGAAGGGAGGCTTTTTTGTAGGAAAAATCTGAAAAAAAAAGTATTTGCCTGTGATTTAGAGATATTTCTTAGGTATTGTTATATATCTTGACTAGAATTCTACAGGAGTAACACAGTATTTTAGTGATATTTCTTTTTTTAGGGCACTCAAAAATGTTATATAAAAATAATTTCTTAGGCTAATATTTATTTGGAATTTAAACTTTTATTTAATTT
The DNA here is from genome assembly GCA_013399055.1 of Ramphastos sulfuratus. Lineage (NCBI taxonomy): Eukaryota > Metazoa > Chordata > Aves > Piciformes > Ramphastidae > Ramphastos > Ramphastos sulfuratus. The sequence goes on along the minus strand of WBNM01021929.1, from coordinate 5,794 downwards.
CCTGCTGGACTTTAGCTTAAATACATATGGAGACAGATACTAATAAGAATTTGTTCTTTAAAAGTCCTGTTCTTGGGAATGCATGATTTTAATACAGTTCAATGTTCTTTTTTTTTTTTTTTTCTTGATTGTGTATTTTTCTGTAAATAAATGCTTAGAATCAATAGCTTTGAGTGGTAAAATTTGAGGTACCTAAAGAGGTATTAAAATGCTCCATCTACTAGATTTACTATGCTTTTGGTCAGAAGAAATATCAGAGATGTCTGCTCCAAATTTGAATAGATAGCTGTTAAAAGATTTCCTACCTCTGAAACAGAGGCACAATAGAAGAGATACATGTTTTATTTGGAAAATCTAATTTCTCAGAAGCCCTATGACACGACAGTGGAAATAATTTCTAAAGAATTCTGCTTGTCTGTATTTTTCATAGAAGGAACTTGGCTTTTTTTTTGGGGGGGGGAGGGGTTGGGTGTTATAATAGATTGTTAATTATGAAGGAGGATCTAACCAATTGATATGCTTACAATTATGACCATTTGAAATAATTAATTCCAGATTTTATATATAGCTTGCAATATACGATAAAAATTAAAATCAACTGACAACAACAACTTTTCCACAGTCTTGGTGTGTCTTCAATCAGAACTATCAAGAAAGACATTTTTTGGTTTGAAAAGTAGACAGTGAAAAACCCCAACAAAAAACCCAAAACAAGCTACAGAAACACACACACCCCCCAAACCAGAAGCGACACAAAACAAAATCCCTCTCATAATGCAAGAGCTGCAAAACAACTATACTAATGATTTGGCATTCATCACCAGTTAGCAGCAGCTGCTGTGGTAGCTGACAGTCCACTTAAAATGAATCCCAGGAGGCCAAGAGTGCTCGACTTGCAGACAGTTAGTCATGATATTAAATGATCATGAGAATCTTAATGCTGTGAAACTCTGGGGTCATTGCTTTCTATTGTTCATGTGTATGTTCAAGTACTGAATACTACTTGTATCATTCTCCCTCTGTACTCTGCACTGCTTAGGCCACACCTTGAGTACTGTGTCCAGTTCTGGGCCCCTCAATTGAAGAAGGACATTGAGGTACTTGAGCGTGTCCAGAGAAGGGCAACGAGGCTGGTGAGAGGCCTCGAGCACAAGACCTATGAGGCTGAGGGAGCTGGGATTGTTTAGCCTGGTGAAGAGGAGGCTCGGGGGAGACCTTATTGCTGTCTGCAACTACTTGAAGGGTGGTTGTGTCCAGGAGGAGGTTGCTTTCTTCTTTCAGGCAACCAGCACCAGAACAAGAGGACACAGTCTCCAGCTGTGCCAGGGGAAGTTTCAGCTCGAGGTGAGGAGAAAGTTCTTCACCAAGAGAGTCATTCATCACTGGAATGGTCTGCCCGGGGAGGTGGTGGAGTCACTGTCCACAGAGGTGTTCAAGGCACATTTGGATGTGGCACTTGGTGCCATGGTCTAGTCTTGAGGTCTGTGGTAATGGGTTGGACTTGATGATCTTTGAGGTCTCTTCCAACCTTGGTGATACTGTGACACTGTGATACTTATGAGGTTGAACCTCATATTTAGACCTTAGAAAGAATTTCTGCTATTCTTCAGAAAATTAATTTGTATAAATATAAATTAATATAATTATAATTTATATAAGTAGAAATTGTGAGTACCAAAAAATGTAAGATTCCACTGATGGAAAAGGCAGCTTGGGATTTTTATACCTTTAATAGATTAATAATATTGATATTACATTTCAAAAAGCATAAAGGTCGTTTATGAGATTTTGTGCAACAGGGGTTATTTACAACAAAGATTAAAAAAAAGGTGTAAAAGTAATTATTTAGTTTTCATGTCTCCACAGTCCCTCTTCCTTCTCAAAACACAAATTCACTTTTACAATTTCTTTAAAATAAAAATCTCTTATAATTATGTAAAGGTTGTGTAATATATTTCAAAGAGGTATACACTATAACAGTGCTAATCCAAGCAGTGAGAATTCTGTTAAGAAATAAAATTCAAGAAAAATCAGAATGTGTAGAACATAGCCAAGTACAGTTTAATCATGCTGAGTACCATCATTTTAAAGGTCAGTGACAGCTAGTAAGTGTGAGTTGTCAATTGAATTTTGGAACTAACCAGCTTAAACGTAAATATGTACTTCATGAAGGCTTTTTTGTTGTTATTTTTGCTGAAACTGACAACAAAATAATACACAAATATTGAGATTTTGACCTGTGTGTTGGTTTTGATTTTGTTTGTTTGTTTGTCATTGGAAATCATTAATTCATAGGGAAAAGCCTGTGAATTTTTTGTGATGTGTTTTGGTTGTTATTTAATTTTTTTTTAATATTAGCACTATTGTGAAATTTTATATGTGCCTTCTGTTTATATCATAAAAGCGATCAAAATGATCAAACCTAGAAGAGAAACAATTATCATAGAATGCTAAGGTTGGAAGGAGACCTCAAGGATCATCTAGTTCCAACCCCCTGCCATAGGCAGGGACANAGTTCCAGCCCCCTGCCATAGGCAGGGACACCTCCCACTAGCACAGGTCACTCAAGGCCTCGGCCAACCTGGCCTTGAACATCTCCAGGGAGGGAGAATCCACAACTTCCCTGGGCAACCTGTTCCAGTGTCTCAACACCCTCACTGGAAAGAACTTCCTCCTAACATCCAGTCTAAATCTTCCCTCTGCCAGTTTAAACCCATTGCCCCTTGTCCTGTCATTGCAAGACCTTGTAAATAGTCCCTCCCCAGCCTTCCTGTAGGACCCCTTCAGATACTGGAAGGCTACGATAAAGTCTCCTCGAAACCTTCTCTTCTCCAGGCTGCAGAGCCCCAACTCTCTCAGTCTGTCCTCATAGGAGAGCTGCTCCAGCCCTCTGATCATCTTTGTGGCCCTCCTCTGGACCTGCTCCAACAGTTCCATGTCCTTCCTGGGCTGGGGGCTCCAGAACTGTACACAGCAGTTACAGCATGCTTCATGCTTCCTTGTCAAATAATATTCCTCTTGTAGAACTGAGGTTAATTTAATTCTAATATCTATCATAAAAAGGAGATTCTAGGGAGTCTCAATCAAACTACATCTTGTTTTAGCACTGTGTTCAAGATGATTAAATTTCCCATTTTCTCTTCTTGATAGGAGTTGAAAAGTGGAATTATTTTTATTCCTGATTTCATCCTATGCTTATAAAATTATAGATTACAGATTTTCAAAGAAAGCCAGTCAGCTCCCACATGTACTCACTCATCGTCAGGAAAAAAAAAAAAAAAAAGTTATTAAAAATGCCATTACTGTCTTCTTTCAGTTGTGATTATCTAGATAAAAGAAAAGGACATGGTCTAAGATAAGCAGAAATTCTACCAGGTGAATTCTTATCACGTGGGGCAAAATATATTAGTGAGCAATAAAGCTAAATACTGGTATGAAGAAAATATCATTTTGGCAGCTTCTCAAGGCTGAACTTGACAATTGAGAACACTGACAAATCTTTTTCAGTGAGTTTAAAGTATTTCAGAGCATAATACTGATATGTNCACAAAGATGATCAGAGGGCTGGAGCAGCTGTCCTATGGGGACAGGCTATGAGAGTTGGGGCTCTTCAGCCTGGAGAAGAGAAGGCTTCGAGGAGACCTTATAGTAGCCTTCCAGTATGTGAAGGGGGCCTACAGGAAGGCTGGGGAGGGACTATTTACAAGGTCTTGCAGTGACAGGACAAAGGGCAATGGGTTTAAAATGGCAGAGGGGAGATTTAAACTAGATGTTAGGAAGAAGTTTTTTCAAGTAAGGGTGGTGAAACACTGGAACAGGTTGCCCAGGGAGATTGTGGCTGCTCCCTCCATAGAGGTGTTCAAGGCTTGGTTAGATGAGGCCTTGAGCAATCTATTCTAGTGGGAGGTGTCCCTGCATATGGCGCAAGGCTGGGACTAGATATCTTTGAGGTCCCTCCCAAGTAAATCTTTCTATGATTCTATGAGATCTGCAAGAGGCTATAATAATTAATAAGACTACATAACACACAGTATTTAGTTCTCATTATGGAAGTTTGGGTAAAGAATATACTTCTGAGCTTTTCTTGACAATGATGTTCATATTAGAAGGTCAAAACTAGAAAAATAGTGTTAGTCTGACACTTACAAGAGTTTGTAGGCATAAAGGAAGGAAGAAAGAAGAAATTTTCATGACTTTATTCTTTAGTACTATTAACACAGGAAAATCTTAGCTTTTAAAATATTAATTATCTTTAAATTGCAAAGACATCATTTCTTCTTTTCTCTTTGTACTTCAATATATACTCATGAAGGTATGAGGCATTATGAAGTTCACGATGTTTATTTTCTCTTATATGCATCAGACTTTTGAATTTTAAAAAACTTCTTTAAATTGCTGAAATAATTAATTATATCAATTCAGTAGAAATTAGAAACAAGACAAGGAAATCAGAATAAATATTGACTTCTTTATTTTATTTTTGGGAATGTAATATCTATAAAGTTGATTTGCAAGAAGAAATTAACAAGTAACCAAGTGCTAAGGCACTTTGGTCAAATGTGAATGAAATTAGTGAATTGTCCAGAGGATGTTTGGGATAAAACAAGAGCAAATATCTTGTAATCAATAATGAATTACATTGCTTATGCAAAATATAATGTTTCAAAAGGAGAAGAAAATAGGAAATTGTCCCGGTTTTGGCTGGGATAGAGCTAATTTTTCTTCTTAGCAGCAAGAACAGTAATGTGTTTTGCATTCTATATGGAAATTTGTATGAAAAGAAAGATGCTAATATACTGGGTTTTTTAATTCTTGCTAAGAACCACAGTATGTCAGACTCACAGAATGGTGGAGATTGGAAAAAAAAACCTCTGGAGATCATTTAGTCCAATCATTCTGCTAAACTAAGTTCTCCTAGGGCAAACCACATAGGAAATCTTTCAGACAGTCATCAAGACTGTGTCCCAACTCTGGGCATCTGTGGGGGTCATATTAAGATTCAAAAATTCCACTGGAGTAAGTTAAAATAACTGACACCAAATGGCTGATGTGTTAGATTTATTAGAATAGATTAAAGATCTCAGTCACTTGCACCTTAAAGATACTTGATTGGATTGGAGAAAAGAGCAAGTGGGAAGAAAAAGGAGAGGAAAGAGAGAGGGAGAGAGAAAGAAGACATCACTACCATTGTTTCCAACAAGGTCTCATGGATATAGTCAAAGTTCTTGGTGGCAGGTGTACATTCTGGAAGGGTCTTTTGTGGTAGCTGCAACATGTGGACCTTGGACATTGCAGTCATTTTATATCCTTTTGGCCAGGGTTAAGGAGAGGAGGAGGGCAGGGTGGTCTCTCCAAATCACAAAGTAAGTTGCGCATGCTACCAGTGACCTTTCCATGGTATTGTTGCAGTGGCTTTAAAGATTGTGCTGGATTGAGGCTAATTGGAATATTTTAACAAGAGAAATTAGATCATTGGCTGTGAAAAGAAAATAATTGTGATGTCTATATCACTCATAGGTTCTGCTGAGAGATATAAAACCAAGAAACATAAACCAAGTCAGTCAGTATCTCTAGCTGCTGCTGCTGCATTAACTATCTCTGCCTGAACCTGTGTAACCTCAACTAATCATTCTGCTTCTAACTCCTTATCTGGCAATCTCACCCCTGCATGCATGTAAGATTTCTTATATAAGGCTGGGGGTGGAAAGAAGGAGGGGAGTTAGTTTGAAAGCCCCTTTGAGCCTTTCTGCTGTTCGAGAGGGGTTTTGTAGTTCAGTATTACTTTTAACTTGCA
>WBNM01021928.1:1082-13473 GCA_013399055.1 Ramphastos sulfuratus | reverse complement strand
TTGCTGTCTGGGCTGCACTCACACTGCAGCCTCATCTTGAGCTTTTCATCACCCCAGACCCCCAGGTTCTTTTCCTCAGGGCTGCTCTCAGCAATTCCCCACCCAGGCTGGAGTTGTGCTTGGGACTGTGTCCATTCAGTTGCAATTGTAAATACCTGTAAATAGATTGTGTATATCTACTTGGAAGTGTGGCTTTGCTGGAAGGAGAGCTTTAGCTTACTGCCAAGCCCTCTGAGCTTGGGTTGCTAAATTTCAAAAGTGGTGGTGCTGGGGAAGTTCCTCATCCCACTATAAGATCATATAAGAAGAGAAATGAAGAGCTAACCATCTTATGCACAGCTCCAGGGACTATTGACAAGGTCTTGCAATGACAGGATGAGGAGGAATGGGTTTGAACTGGCAGAGGGGAGATTGAAACTGGGCGTTAGGAGGAAGTTGTTTGCAGTGAGGGTGGTGAGACACTGGCACAGGTTGCCCAGGGAGGGTGTGGAGCACAGAATCCCGCAATGTGATCAAAGATCACATTGGGTGATTCTGTGCTCCACAACCTCCCTGGAGAGTTCAAGGCCAGGTTGGATGAGGCCTTGAGTGACCTGTGCTAGTGGGAGGTGTCCCGGCCTATGGCAGGGGGTTGGAACTGGATGATCCTTGAGGTCCCTTCCAACCTTACCATTCTATGATGCTATATACCTGCACCTCTCCTTCAGAGTGCTTCAGGGCACTCTTTAATCATGATGTGGTAATTCTTGAGGAGTGAGAAGGAGATCACAGAATGTGAGTTCCCCAAACAGATGCTTAATGTAGCAGTCCCTGACTGGGTCTAGATACATGCAGATGAGTTTTCCCCACTACTTAGCAGCACAACTGCTGATCAGAAAATGAATTCATTAGAAAATAAGAGACAAGATGCATACTGAATGGCTTTGTTTAGAGTTCCCTAAGCCCTGCATCCAGGCAGACAGCAATTCCTCAGGTCAAACTGGTCTCTCTGCATCCTCAGGAATTCATAGAATCACAGAATGGTAAGGTTGGAAGGGACCTCAAGGATCATCCGTTTCCAACCCCCTGCCACAGGCAGGGACACCTCCCACTAGTACAGGTCACTCAAGGCCTTGTCCAACCTAGCCTCCAGCCTCTCTCTTCCCCTGTTTCATCACCTTCAGGGCTTCTTTTAATTCACTTGCTTGGATCTGAAGGCTCAAGAGAACTGGCAACATCAGTGGCAGCAGATGAGAAAAATGTAATTCAGGGAGGAGGGAGAAAACCCCCTCCAGTTTACACTTCAGAGCCCTGTGATCTGCTCCACCATGTGACACTGCTAGTGCCAAACAGTGCTTGGGAGGAGTAACTGATTCTGTCAGCCTGGTACATCCTCCACAACTCACCCACTCTGTGCACCATCATCCTTGCAGTGATACCTGGAGAAACACTGAGAATTTGCCTGATGTTACACAAAGAGCTGTAAGGTTAAGGTGTTCTGGTAGCTGCATTAAGGTCATTAAGGTGTGCAGGAACAGAATATAAGGCCAGGAAATCATCTGAGGGCTTCACAGGCCAGCTGCATGGGGCAGACCTACCCAGNTCCATGTCCTTCCTGTGCTAAGAATTGATGCTGTTCTTTCCTGCCTGGTCCAGCTGTTGAACTTGACACAGAGCAGAGCTTCATCCCAGTCCAAAAGCTGCCTGACAAGTTCACCTCCTGAAAGGAGACAATCTACAAATGCTGAGGGGTTAGGAACCTGGGAGTTTTTCAATAGCTGTATTGGTGCTAGGGGGATCCAATTCCACCACAGCTTCACTGAAGATTGCTTACAATTTTTTTTTTTCCCTGTGTTATATTCTTGCTAAATAACATGGATAAAATGATGGTAGAAAGCCAAAAGGCACATAGTAACATAATAATAATTCTTCTATTGAGTGATGATTTTCTTGTGATCATAGAATGGTAAGGTTGGAAGGGACCTCAAAGATCATCTAGTTCCAACCCCCTGCCATAAGCAGGGACACCTCCCACTAGAACAGGTTGCTCAAGGCCTCCTCCAACCTGGCCTTGAACACCTCCAGGGAGGTTGTGGAGCACAGAATCATCCAATGTGATCAAAGAAGCCTTCTCTTCTCCAGGCTGCAGAGTCCCAACTCGCTCAGCCTGTCCTCACAGCAGAGCTGAGGATCAGCCATAACCTCCCTGTTATCCCCTGGTACCTCCCAGCCAACAACTCAGCAAACAACAGTGCCAGCATGCACTGAGCCTCATGATGGCAGCTCTTCAGTGCTCCCATCTGAGCTCTGATCAAGATCTCACGAGTGGGTAGCTTTAATTTTTCAGACACCATAATGTACTCAAGCAGCAAGCTGTTATGTCTGATGACCCAAGTAATTTTTTTTTGGCTATGCTCCAGCAGCAAAGACACAAAATTAAGGGCTGGAAGTTGGCAGCTACCTCATGACTAATCTTTCTTCCTCAATTGCCAGTTACACCCACCTCTTCATCTTTTAGGGAAGCTTGTCTGAAGATGCTAAGGAACTGAAAGAGGGCCTTACTCTTTTCACTAAATATTTGGATGCTTAATAAAAAATATTAGTTCTCTAACTTGCTCAGCACAGTGCTGAACGCTTCCAGTATCTGAAGGGGGCCTACAGGAAGGCTGGGGAGGGACTATTGACAAGGTCTTGCAATGACAGGATGAGGAGGAATGGGTTTGAAGTGTCAGAGAGGAGATTGAAAGAGGATGTTAGGAGGAAGTTGTTTGCAGTGAGGGTGGTGAGACACTGGCACAGGTTGCCCAGGGAGGTTGTGGCTGCTCCCTCTCGGGAGGTGTTCAAGGCCAGGTTGGACGAGGCCATGAGTGACCTGTTCTAGTGGGAGGTGTCCCTGCCTATGGCAAGGGGTTGGAACTAGATGATCCTTGAGGTCCCTTCCAACCTTACCATTCTGTGATTCTATGATTCTATGACTAAGAGCAGTTCAGAGCCCAGTAAGAATTCTGCTCACCTCAGCAAAGAAGGGAAAAAACAACAACATCTTGGAAACCTTTCTTCCCACATTTCACTCTGAATTTGAGCTCTTTCCACAGCCCACCCCTCCCCAGCAAGCACAGGAGGCTGGGACATAGTCCAGCTGCTGTCAATCAGGCTGAAGAGCTGGCTCCAATTGCGATAGATTCAAGCGTGTGCCTCTGCCTTCCTTGTCTACGCTAGAACACGTCTCCCTAGAGCCAGCTCTCCTACTATTGACACAGATCATACCAAGTAAACTCAACTCCTTCCTTGCTCCTGAACAAAAATAAACAGATTGATGGCATGACTGCATCTACATCAGGGTTCTGCCAGGACAGCAGTTCCATGCGGCTTTATTTTTAGCGTTCCTACCCGACATAAGTATGTGAGCAAGACTTTTAAATATAGACTTAGCCTTCATATTTTTCTTCATTAGAGATCTAGCAGAGTGCCTAAAAATGTGCAACACATCCCCAGAAATTCTGTGCAGAATATGGGCTACAGGAAGAGAAGATGCTTACTACTTTGGTGGGGTACAAATTTTGCTTTCTTGCTCCCTGTTGCAAGCCACGGTGTGGAAAGCAGAAAAAAAACAGAAGTAGCTAAACACAGAGATTTGGTGTCTCAGAAAGGATTCAAATTCTCTCACAGACAGTGTAAGCCAATGTCAAAGCTACTGTGCATATCACAAGATGAGATTTTGCCATTTATCCAATTGCCTAGGACAAACAGGCAGTGGAATTTGGGGGAGAAGCGTCTGAGGGACAANCCATTCTATGATTCCATGAAATGCTTTGCATGGGTAATAAGGAATTTCTCCATTCTCACCAGACTTCAGCTTTGTATTTGGATGGATCATTCACCCTCAATATTTATACAGTTTTGCCATTTGGGGGGGGGGGGGGGGGGGGGGGGNGGGGGGGGGGGGGTGGTGGTTTATTTTTTAAACACTGCCACGAGGTCATTTTCTCCCCATTGGAAGGCAACTTCTCTATATCCTGATATTAAAACAATAACTACCCAGGAAAAAAGGTCATTTCCCAGGGAGTAATGACTGGCTGGGAGGAGTTGATGGCCTGAGGCACTGCTGTGGGCCATTAACCCTGCCCAGTTCTTAATCACCAGCAAATGCCCTGCACTGAGGTTGTTATTGCTATTTTAGGCACAGACTGAAGGGGGGGGTGTGAAATGGACATCTTAGTGTACAGGTTTTTTTTAAGGCCTAATCCCATTTCCTTTGTTGCAATTTAGGGAGGAGGTTTCTAGAAAGAAGGGATGCTCTGCCTCATACCAAGCCATGTTTCACAGGTCACTTTGCAGCACTCAGGATCCTCCCAAGCTGAGAAAACAGTTAGGGGTTCTCAGGAGCACTTCTCTTCTCCCTGAGTAACAGTCTGCACAGGAAAATGAAAGGCAACCCAAATCCTGATAAGAGGAACAAAACCAGTGCAACTTTTCCATGACATAATAGAAATATCTTTTAAAATCACACTGTCTTGATGTGAAGATGCTCAAAGGGCTGGAGACCTGTGTGCAGTTCTGGAGTCCCCAACACAAGAAGGACATGGAAGTGTTGGAGCCAGTCCAGAGAAGGCCACCAAGATGCTCAGAGGGCTGCAGCAGCTCTGCTGTGAGGACAGGCTGAGAGAGTTGGGGCTCTGCAGCCTGGAGAAGAGAAGGCTTCCAGGAGAGCTTGGAGTGGCCTTGCAGGATCTGAAGGGGGCTCCAGGAAGGCTGGGGAGGGACTATTGACAAGGTCTTGTAATGCCAGGACAAGGGGCAGTGGGTTTGACCTGGCAGAGGGGAGATTTAAACTGGATGTTAGGAGGAAGTTGTTTGCAGTGAGGGTGGTGAGACACTGGCAGAGGTTGCCCAGGGAGGTTGTGGAGCACAGAATCACCCAATGTGATCTTTGATCACATTAGGTAATTCTGTGCTCCCCAACCTCCCTGGAGGTGTTCAAGGCCAGGTTGGACAAGGCCTTGAGTGACCTGTGCTAGTGGGAGGTGTCCCTGCCTATGGCAGGGAGGTGGAACTGGATGATCTTTGAGGGCCCTTCCAACCTTACCATTCTATGATTCTATGATCATTGGAACACACATGAACAGACATGGGCTCTGGGTAAAATTTCAGCAGACTCTCTTGGGTTTCTATATATAGGATCATCTGTGGTGATGCCTTGGAAATGTAGCCCTTCAAATCTCAGTAAATTGGAGACAGCACTTGAATTACAAAAAACCCTTAGCACATAACTTCAAGTTAGTAAAAAAAAAATAAAAAAATATATATATATCTTCATCTCAGCTTGGGCTCAAGTGATGTAGTTACATGCTAATCAGGTTGTCAAAATGTAATACAGGCACAATGGTCCAAAGGTTGAAACAGGACTGGGAGGTAGGAGAGGATTTCTGATTCCCTAGTATGAAGTGATAGAACGAGAGGAAATGGCCTCAAATGGTGTCAAGGGAGGCTTAGATTAGACCATGAGGAAAAAATTTCTTTAGGGATGCTGCGGAGGGACTATTGACAAGGTCTTGCACTGACAAGGAGCAATGGGTTTGAACTGGCAGAGGGGAGACTGAAAGTGGATGTTAGGAGGAAGTTGTTTGCAGTGAGGGTGGTGAGACACTGGCACAGGTTGCCCAGGGAGGTTGGGGAGCACAGAATCACCCAATGTGATCTTTGATCACATTAGGTAATTCTGTGNATCACGTTGGGTGATTCTGTGCTCCCCAATCTCCCTGGAGGGTTTCGAGGCCAGGTTGGATGAGTCCTTGAGTGACCTGTATTAGTGGGAGGTGTCCCTGCCTATGGCAGGGGGTTGGAACTGGATGATCCTTGAGGTCCCTTCCAACCTAAACCATTCTATGATTCTATGAAATGGTCAGGCACAGGCTGTACGAGGAGGCAGTGGAGTCACTGCCCCTGCGGGTGTTGAAGTGTAGGTGTGGCACTTCAGGACATGCTTCAATGGCCACAGTGCTGTTAGGGCAGTACTTGGACTCAGTCTTAGAGATCTTTTCCAACAGTTCCATGATTCTATTCTGGCTTCAAATCTAAGAGCTCTTCTCCATGCATCGGCAACATAAACCTGCTGGAATAGGTTATGTACCACAGAATTCCTTCTCCAGCAGGCACCAGCAGTAGCTCTCCATGGCAATCTCAACAGACAAATTTCCCTAGAAGTCTCTCCCAACATTTAAGAAATCTCTGAGCAGCCTATGATGCCCTCCAGGGCCCCATCCAAATATTTTTTCCAGTCCTTCTTCAAGCCTTTATGTACCTTTGACACTGCGAGAATGAGCTCCGCAGCATCATGAGGCAAAGTGACTCCTGCAGCTTATTTCTACCTATAACCCTTCTGGGTCCAATCCAGCTTGCACCTTTGCTGAGACAGAAAAATCTGACCCAGAGGGTTTATTGAAAACATGGGGAAAGAAACTGAAGTAATGGATATGCTGACAGAATCACAGAATGGCTTAGGTTGGGAGGGACCTCAAAGCTTAGCCGGTCCCAACCCCCCTGACATAGGCAGGGACACCTCCCACTAGGACAGGTTGCTCAAGGCCTCATCCAACCTGGCCTTGAGCAACTCCAGGGAGGTTGTGGAGCACAGAATCACCCAATGTGATCAAAGACCACATTGGGCGATTCTGTGCTCCCCAACCTCCCTGGGCAACCTGTGCCAGTGTCGCACCACCCTCACTGCAAACAACTTCCTCCTAACATCCACTTTCAATCTCCCCTCTGCCAGTTCAAACCCATTGCCCCTTGTCCTGGCATTGCAAGACCTTGTCAATAGTCCCTCCACAGCCTTCCTGTAGTCCCCCTGAAGGAACATTTTTCAAGCACAGCATAGTACAAAGGGAGTTACTTTATTTTTTATTAGTTCTATTGTAATTTTTTTCCAGAAGAGCTTTCATCTAGCTGCACACAAGAAGAGAAGATCTAAGGCTTGTATTTACCTGATATCTCTCTCAGAAGTTACAGTGGCCATGTCCCACTTCTCTGCTACTTTTCCACCCTCAGAGACCTTCTATAGTCAACACTCCTATGGAAAAATGCTGATGATAGGAAGACTTTTCCCTGGGTTTTCTCAGGTTTTCAAGTCACATCTAAAGCCTGAAGATGTGAACATTTACAGCACCACATTTTCTAGCTCAGTCCCACCTCTATTAATATTTAGGTCAGAGAGGCTTGAGCATTTTTTGTCTTGTGGAAGAGCCTTTCCCAGGAAATTTCCTTCTTTTTAAGAAAATGTCACCTCCAAGACTCACCACCTCAAGGTTTCTGGTATTAGCCTCCCTTTTTTGGAAGNAGAATCACCCAATGTGATGTGTGTGGGTGATTCTGTGCTCCCCAACCTCCCTGGAGGTGTTCAAGGCCAGGTTGGATGAGGCCTTGAGTGCCCTGTACTAGTGGGAGGTGTCCCTGCCTATGGTAAGGGCTTGGAACTGGCTGAGCTTTGAGGTCCCTTCCAACCTAAACCATTCTGTGATTCTATGATTTTTGCTCACTTACTCCTGCAAATGGAAGTGCTGTGCCTACAGTAATGGACAGGCTGTAAATCCACAGGAGGCCCTGTTGAAGTGTTTCTGGGATTGTCCAGAGGAAAATAAGTCCTACTATGTCACAAGGAGCTGAACCAGTGTCAGGAACAATGAAGACACCCTCAGTGTGCTCCTCCTCAGCACAGAGGAGAGAGGAAGTTTGCCTGGACTAGGCAGATGCACAGCATTAATGTGCCTGCTCCTCTTTCACCTCAGCTCTGGTTTTGCTCTTTTCTAGGAAGCAACTTTCTGTGCTGTTTTTCATCCTCCCTCTTCCTCATGGGGAAGAATAAAGAGCAAAAGCTGAGGTGGTGTCATGCTGCATGCTTCAAGGCCTTCTTCTCAGCACAGCAGCCTTTGGCCATTCTCGTGCTCCATGCTGGCTAGGGTCAAGTGGTCTGGGTCCTGGGCCAGGTAAGCAGTGCCAGTGCCTTATTCCAACCTCATCCTCCCTCTCCAGCTAGGATTTCCTCCCATGTTAAGGGACTAGGCCTACTGCCAGATTTCTGTAGTGAAAGGGATCTTTTCCATATGGTGAATTTAACAACTGCTGAGTGGGTTTTGTCACCTCCTACCGAGCATCCACCACGGCTGGCTGGCCTGGGGAAGCTTAAGCTGCAGCAGTAACAACTTAGGGAGGTTTCTTAAATGTGATTTGTGGATCTGAAATTCAGATAAAGGAGCTCAGGTAGCTCTCCTCTATTTCTGAGCATTTCCATGACACAGAGTCTAGGCAGCCCAGCTTGTGGCTCCCTCCCTTTGTACCATGCCCTTTTCAGTTCAAGTAGAAAAGTGTCCCAATGTAAAATCCCAGAATTGGCAGGGTTGGGACCTCAAGGATCAGCCAGTTCCAACCCCCTGCCATAGGCAGGGATGCCTTCCACTACTACAGGTTGCTCAAGGCCTCATCCAACCCCCTTGTCACAGGGAAGGACACCTCACACTAGATCAGGTTGCCCACAGCCACATCCAGTCTGGCCTTAAAGACCTCCCAGGGACTGAGCTTCCACCACCTCCCTGGGCAATCTGTGCCTTACCACCCTCATGGTGAAGAATTTCTTCCTAAGGTCCAATCTCCATCTGCCCTCCTCTAGCTTGGATCCATTCCTCCAATCCTGTCACTACCCAACACCCTATAAAGTCCCTCCCCAGCTTTCTTGTAGCCCCCTTCAGATATTGGAAGGCCACAAGAAGGTCTCCTCAGAGCCTTCTCCTCTCCAGACTGAACAGTCCCAACTCTCTCAGCCTGTTCCCATAGCAGAGCAGCTCCAGCCCTCTGATCATCCTCCTGGCCCTTCTCTGGACACCTTCCAGCACCTCCAGATCTTTCCTGTCACAGGAAAGGACAGGATGCAGTGCTCCAGGTGGGCTCTCACCAGAGTGGTGCACAGGGGCACAATCCCCTCCCTCACTAATTTTCTGTGATTCTAAATAAAAGAAGCTTGCAAAGAATATTTTGTGCAGAGGTCACTTGGGGGAATATATAGAAACACTTTCCCCAAAGCTATACCAGAGGCTTGTGCCTATTCAACTAATGTAGTTGTAGTAGGCAGCTACAATAAAGGGATCCAGCAGGATAAATCTATGTGACTTCTCTTATCTATTGATTTGCAGAACTTCATAGAATTAGTGGGGTTGGAATGGACCCTCAAGGGTCATCTACTTCCAACACCCCTGCCATAGGCAGGGACACTTTCCATGAGATCAGGTTGCCCAGAGCCACATCCAGCCTGGCCTTAAAAACATCCAGGGATGAGGCTGCCACCACTGTGTCCATTTCTTGTAACAGAGGCTCCAGAACTGGACACAGTGCTCCAGGTGGGGCCTCACCAGAGTGGTGCACAGGGGCACAATCCCCTCCCTCACCCTGCTGCCCACACTGCTCTTGCTGCAGCCCAGGCTCTGGTTTGCTCTCTGGGCTGCAAGTGCACACTGCTGGCTCATGTTGAGCTTCTCATCTACCAGCCCCCCCAAGTCCCTCTCCCCAGGGCTGCTCTCCAGCCAGTCACTAACCTCCAGCAAGGGTCCCTTGCTTGGCCTGAGAATGCACAGTGTGTACCCTCCTATCAGGTGCCACTGGCACCAAGTGAGGCCCACATGGGCACAGGGTTTACCTTATTCTTTAGAAAATATTTTGGTGCATGTTTGTAGGTGGTGTGGCTTGTCAAGATGTCTGTGACTTCCCATGTGGCTGTGCACCTCAGTAGGTATGTGGAGTACAAAGTATCATTTATTTTTTGCATATTAGGAAGAAGTTCTTCAGCATGAGGGTGGTGAGACACTGGCACAGGTTGCCCAAGGAAGTGGTGGAAGCCTCATCCCTGGGAGGTCTTTAATATCAGGCTGGATGGGGCTCTGGGCAACCTGATCTAGTGTGATGAGCCCTCATCCATGGCAAGGGGCTTGGAACCAGATGCTCCTTGAAGTCCCTTCCAGCCCTGACAATTCTGTGATTCTGTGGTTTGTGCTGGAAAGGCAGAGCTCTCCACAGCAGCCCTAGGAAAAGCAGGGGCTGTGCTGGAAAGGCAAAGCGCTCCACAGCAGCCCTAGGAAAAGCAGGGGCTGTGCTGGAAAGGCAAAGCGCTCCACAGCAGCCCTAGGAAAAGCAGGGGCTGTGCTGGAAAGGCAAAGCGCTCCACAGCAGCCCTAGGAAAAGCAGGGGCTGTGCTGGAAAGGCAAAGCGCTCCACAGCAGCCCTAGGAAAAGCAGGGGCTGTGCTGGAAAGGCAAAGCGCTCCACAGCAGCCCTAGGAAAAGCAGGGGCTGTGCTGGAAAGGCAAAGCGCTCCACAGCAGCCCTAGGAAAAGCAGGGGCTGTGCTGGAAAGGCAAAGCGCTCCACAGCAGCCCTAGGAAAAGCAGGGGCTGTGCTGGAAAGGCAAAGCGCTCCACAGCAGCCCTAGGAAAAGCAGGGGCTGTGCTGGAAAGGCAAAGCGCTCCACAGCAGCCCTAGGAAAAGCAGGGGCTGTGCTGGAAAGGCAAAGCGCTCCACAGCAGCCCTAGGAAAAGCAGGGGCTGTGCTGGAAAGGCAAAGCGCTCCACAGCAGCCCTAGGAAAAGCAGGGGCTGTGCTGGAAAGGCAAAGCGCTCCACAGCAGCCCTAGGAAAAGCAGGGGCTGTGCTGGAAAGGCAAAGCGCTCCACAGCAGCCCTAGGAAAAGCAGGGGCTGTGCTGGAAAGGCAAAGCGCTCCACAGCAGCCCTAGGAAAAGCAGGGGCTGTGCTGGAAAGGCAAAGCGCTCCACAGCAGCCCTAGGAAAAGCAGGGGCTGTGCTGGAAAGGCAAAGCGCTCCACAGCAGCCCTAGGAAAAGCAGGAGCTTACAGAAAGCAGCTGCCTGATGATTTGATCTTCATTTCTGAGCATGCAAAGATGAAGATGAAGGTGCTGCCTTTCACCTCACCTAACTGCCTGCCTTACAACTGCTCTTCCAAACCCCCAAGCATTTCACATTTTAAAGCTAAGTGGTAAACCAGACTATTGGATTTTATAACATGACTCAAGTCAGTGCCTGCTATCTCAGAATGTAAATACTATGCATTCTACACAGCATCCCACAGACTCTGAACACTCATCCAAAGTAAAAAGCTGTAATAACGCCTCCAAAAGTACAAAAAAAAAATACTCCTAATGCATCTAGTGAGAAAGCCAGGGTTTGCCTTCCCACACTACAGCTGTGATGTCTATGATTCCTCTATAGCTTATAGAAAAAACAAAATGCACATAATGCTCCTTAATTCAAAATATCAAAGGGGATCTGCAGCCATTTTAGATGCTCTGATCAATCCCTCTCAGTAACCAGATCAAAGCTCTACTACTGATTCTCTGTGACAAGGGGCATGGGTTTGAAGCTGAGGGAGAGTTAGACTGGATCTTTGGAAGAAGTTCTTCAGTCCAAAGGTGGTGAGGCTCTAGAACAGGCTGCCCAGGGAGGCTGTGGATGCCCTTTCCTTGGAGGTGTTCAGGGCTGGACTGGATAAGGTCTTGAAGTGGCTGAGTCTAGTTGAGAGGTGTCCCTGCCCGTGGTGAGAAGGTTGCAGTAGATGATCTCTGAGGTTCCTTCCAGCCTAAGCCATTCTAAGCTTCCCTGGTGCTATGATTCTGCTACTGCAGACTGAGAGAAGTTCACACGAACATACAAATGTTCACACCACCTGTAGAAGACATCTGCTATTCAAACCAGAGCTGGTTCTACACATGAGCTTGATATCTAAGACCCCACTTTAAGGATCACTTCCCCATACTAATCAAACCTCTCCATGTAAACTACTCCAAGAACCACTATTGCAGATCTATTTTATCTATTTATCATCCCATTTTTCCATCTGCATTGGAACTTATGCACAAGAACAAGGCACCCTCCCAGGGCAGTTCAACTGCATTTGTCTTCCTCTGTAACCCCTCATTTCTGTCCCCTGGGAGTAGAATTAGCTATCTAAAAACCAAAACTAAACAAACCAAACAAAAATAAAACCAACACTAACAAAACCAAACAACCCCCCTCAAAAAAAAAATGCCCCAAACCTAAGCAACTAAAAAAACCACCAAAAGCAAACAGAATCACAGAAAACATTGCATTGAAAGACCTCCAAGCTCACCCAGTCCAACCTCCCACCCAGCACTGCAGCTCAACACCAAACCATGTCCCTAAGCAGCAGCTCCACAGGCTGCTGAAACACCTCCAGGGATGGGGACTGCAGCACTGCCCTGGGCAGACCATTCCAATGGCTGAGAACCCTCTCTGGCAAGAAATAGTTCCTAGCATCCAGCCTGAACCTCCCCTGGGGCAGCTTGCAACCATTTCCTCTGCTCCTGTCCCTTGCCACCAAGGAGCAGAGGCTGCTCCCTCCT
>WBNM01021927.1:1221-28835 GCA_013399055.1 Ramphastos sulfuratus | reverse complement strand
TTCTATGATTCTATGACATTGATCAAGTTGCATAGATGCACTAACTACCCATCTGACTTCCTACTTTTATAAAAAAAAGTACAATTTTCTAAACTAAATCTCCCTTGCTGCAAATTAGGCATCACAGATTACATAATTGAGAAATAGAAATTATCCATCTCTTTTTACATTAATATTTTATAATATAATTTGAAATTGAACTAAACTTGCTTTACTTTTCAGAAATTAGAAGTTTGAGCGAATAGAGAGTAATTTTGAGGATTCATTGAAAGGTAAAGTTAAAACACATAATCTGGAAGTTTATTGTCTTTGTCCATTTTTTTAAAATAGAAGGATTGTAAGGATTGTCATGCAGATACAGGGTTGCCCAGTGTCATGTGAAATGCAGGACTGAAAACTGGGAGTATTTTTTTTTTCAGTGAAAAGCAAGTTTTACTAGTTAATACCAGAAACTCACCTCTTGAAACGTGTTATTTATTCAGCTGCAAAATACTTGATTGTAAAACATTTCAGTAAAACAAAACAAAACACAACAAAAAGTGGAATTAAGACTCTAAAATTGGTCTTGCCACAGTCCATCCAAGATAAATCACAACTAGATGAGGAAGGAAGAGACTATTAAATCTGACAATACTATGAAACAATAGGCGGGGGGTGGGGGGAAGAAAAGGGATTGATTTTTATGTAACAAACATAACGAGCTGTTATTATACAGGAGAGCAAGAAAAAGGTTGGGTGGGTTGGAAGGGACTTTTAAAGGTCATTTAATCCAATCTTCTCTGCAATAAAAAGGAAACTCTTCAAGCAGATGAGTTGCTCAGAGGTCAGTTCAACCTAACCTTTAATGTTTCCAGGCATGGGGCTTCCACAACCTCCCATTGTCCTACCATTTTCATTGTAAAAAAGTTCTTCCTTATATCTAGTCTGGATCTATGTTTATTTGTGCTAAGACCATTATCCCCTGTCTGTTGCAACAGGTCTTGCTAAAAAGATTGTCTTCATATTTCTTACAAACCCCCTTTCAGTACTGAAAAGCTGCAATAAAGTACCCTTGAGCCTTCTCTTCTCCAGGCTAAAAAGCCCCAACTCTCCCTTTCTTCAGCCTTTCTTCATAGGAGAGGTGTTCCATCACTGATCATTCTTGTAGCCCTCCTCTGGACCTGCTGCAACAGGTCCCTGATTTTGCTATGCCGAAGACTCCAGAGCTGGATTTAGTAATCCAGATAAGGTCTCACCAGAGCAAAGGGGCAGAATAACCTCTTTTGATCTGCTGGCTACACTTCTTTTGAAGTGGCCCAGAATATGGCTGGTCTTCTAGGCTGAGAGTGCACATTGCTGGCTCATGTTCAGCTTCGTCTCCACTGGTATCCCCAATTCCTTCTCCACAGAACTGCTCTCAATTCCTTTGTCTCCATGCCTGTTTGTCTCCATGCCTCTGTTGGTATCCAAACCAGGTACAAGACCTTGTATTTAGCTTGGTCTCTGGTTACTTTGCAAAAATGAAGTAAGTCAGATCTGTGTTTGTGTTCATGTGTATTGACTAAAGGCTGAAGTCTGGGATAAACAACTACTTGACCTAAATCGCACTCAGTTGTTTAGCATTTCAAAGCTAGCATTCACCATTAGATATCTTATGGTTAACAGTGAAGAGGAAAAATTGAAAGGGGTTTTTGAAGGCCATTTTGTCCAACCACCCTACTCAAGCAGGATCATCTAGAGCTGGTTGCCTAAAGCCATGTCCAAACAGGTATTCATTATCACGAAGCATGTGATGGTGCTTGAGATGACCTGCTCCATGGTACAGAGGTCTGACTGACAGATCTATAGTTTCCCAAATCCTCCCTTCTTCCTTTCTTGTAGATGGGTGGTACATCTGCTACCCTCCAGGCCATTAAAAAAAAAAAAAAAAAGCAAAAAGCTTAAGTGCTTGACAGTTTATCAGTTTATGTGCACATGATGATTTCAGCCAGAAACTAGTGTCAAGAAGTTACAGGATGGATGTAATTCAAATTGAGAGTCTTCTTGAGTATATTACCGTAGATGCTGATCACAGCCTGTAGAAGTAAATATTTTAAAATTCATGAGGCATCTTAATATTATATAGATGGGAGGCTGTAATTACAGAATTGCAGAATTAACTAGGTTGAAAAAGACCTTAGAGTCTATCACCTAACACCTTCTAATTAACTAAACCATGGCACTAAGTGCCTCATCCAGTCTCCTTTTAAATATCTCCAGGGATGGTGACTCCACCACCTCCCTGGGCAGCCCATTCCAATGCCAATCACTCTTTCTGTGAAGAACTTCTTCCTAACGTCCAGCCTAAACCTCCCTGATGCATCTTGAGACTGTCCCCTCTTGTTCTGTCACTGGGTGCATGGAAGTTGGGACCAACCCCCGCCTGGCTACAACCTCCTTTCAGGTAGTTGTAGAGAACAATGAGGTCTCCCTTGAGCCTCCTCTTCTCCAGGCTAAACAACCCCAGCTCCTTCAGCCTCTCCTCACAGGGCTGTGCTCCAGACCCCTCACCAGCCTTGGTGCCCTTCTCTGGACAAGTTCAAGCATCTCAACATCTTTCTTAAATTGAGGATCCCAGAACTGGACACAGTACTCAATGTGTGGCCTAACCAGTGATGAGTACAGGGGCAGAAGGACTTCCCTGGTGCTGCTGACCACACTATTCCTGATACAGACCAGGATGCCATTGGCCTTCTTGACCACCTGAGCACACTGCAGGCTCATGTTCAGTCAGCTGTTGACCAGTACCCCCAGGTCCCTCTCAGCCTGGCTGCTCTCCAGCCACTCTGTCCCCAGTCTATAGTGCTGCATGAGATTGTTGTGGCCAAAGTGCAGCACCTGGCACTTGGCCTTGTTAAAACACATGGCATGGGACCATGCCCATCTATCCAGCTTGTCCAGGTCCCTCTGCAGAACCTCCTACCCTCCAGCAGATCCACACTTGCTCCCAACTTGGTGTCATCTGCAGACTTACTGATGCTGGACTCAATCTCCTCATCCAGATCATCAGTGAAGATATTAAATAGGACTGGGCCCGGCACTGATCCCTGGGGCACACCACTAGTGACTGGCTGTCAACTGGATATGGCACCATTCACCACCACTCTCTGGGCCTGGCCAGCCAGCCAGTTCTTAACCCAGCACAGAGTGCCCCTGTCCAAGCCATGGGCTGCCAGCTTGGCCAGGAGTTTGCTATGGCAGACAGTGTCAAAGGCCTTGCTGAAGTCATAGAATCATAGAATCATAGAATGGTAAGGTTGGAAGGAGACCTCAAGGATCATCTAGTTCCAACCCCCTGCCATAGGCCAGATAGTCCAGAAGACTGCATCCACAGCCTTCCCCATGTCCACCAGGCAGGTTACCTCATCATAAAAAGAGATTTACTTCAGAAAAAGAGCATTACTTCAATTCATGATGTGCTGAGCACTCTCTCCTGACAAACTGATATAAGTTTTCTGATTTAAATTGTAATGTCTGAGGCTTGATGGAAAAAGGTTTTTTTTGAAAAAAATTAAGTAAATTATGAAAAAGAGCAAATGCAATTGAAAATTAAGTAGAACCAAGAATTAAGCACTCAGGCCAGATTCTGCAAGAGGCTGTGTGGTTTTTCAGTTGGTGATCAGCATTCATCACTCCTACTACAGCCACTGGAGCTCCTAGTGCACTAACACCCTTGTGGGATAATTGCCTAGCTTATCGTGGGACAGGAAGGGTCCCGGACTCTGAGACAAGCAGACATCACCATCTTACCTGTAATGTGACACTCTAGTTTAAATACTTCCCTATGGAAACTAGCATCACTACATGATGTCTTTCTTGTGATGACTGCCAATACGGCCATTATGCTAATGGGACAACCAGAAATGAAAGGAGATAAAAGGAAAAATTACAACTGAAATCCAAAGCAGTTTTAGTGCTTTTAGCTTTGCTTTAATTATGTTCTTCTAAAGAATTTTGACTGGGCTAGAAGAAAGGAGAGTAAATATTGTAGATTTTAAAAAACAAATATTTTAGTACTTCTCATGTAGATTCAGGGGACATTCCGTATTCCCATTTATGCATTAATACAGAAATTAAGTAGAGTTTTATCATGAGAGACCTCCCTGTGGGACGTTTTTGGCCTTTTGAGTACTTTGTCATACTAGATGCCAGTAAGATGATTAATAAGGAAAATGGGTGTCAAGTGGATGGGGCCAATCTCTTTTCACTGGTCAACAGCAATAAGACAAGGAGCAGTGGCTACAAACTGGAACATAGAAGGTTTCAACTCAACTTGAGGAGAAACTTCTTTACAGTGAGGGTGACGGAGCACTGGAACAGGCTGCCCAGAGACATTGTGGAGTCTCCTTCTCTGGAGACTTTAAAAATCTACCTGGATGCATTCCTGAGCAAACTACCCTAGGTGATCCTGCCTTGGCAGGGAGGTTGGACTCAGTGATCTCTGGAGGTCCTTTCCAACCTCTAAAGTTCTCTGATTCTGTGATCGTGTGAAATAATAGGGTTGAGGAGAGTCCCGAACTGGCAGAAAAGCACAAGAAGCAGAAAATTAAATACTGAAACAGATTAAAACAATAAAGTATGATTCAACATGTACAAAAGTAAGAATAGGATGGTTCCACAATGTGTACATCACCAGTTTCTCTCGTTAAATACTTTACAGCAAATACTCATCCATTATTTATGCACTGGTAGAGCACAGTGTCCAACCTTGGAAATAGCTTGGGAGAAGAACTGGTGATTTTTGGTTTATGACCCAAGGACTACAGAGTAGATTGTAGTGACTTGGGAATTATTAGAATTGCTTTATTATCAGGAAAGTTGTTACCCAGAATAATTTGGAATATCAGATGCTACTTCCCTTCCTGCAATATCCTCCACCATGCAGATGAAATCAAGGTAGCATGAAGGAATTTTGAAGCCCACTTTGAACTCATTTTGAAAACACATTCTAGAGGTCAAGCGTGATTTCAGAGTGTCTTTCTTTAAGACAAAACCTTTACCCTGAACAAAGACCACTGCTCTAAACATCCAGAACCTGAGTCTTGTTTGTTAACATGCCTACCGGTAACCTTGCAAGACTAAGAACTGTATGTTGAATTCTAACATAATTTTTTTTTAATGACATCTTTCCAAGTGATGACAACTAGTCCTGAGTCATATTCCCATGATGTTTTTCATTCCATGACTTCAACCATTTCCAGCATCCTATCCTGTCACATTCAGAAAAGTTGGAAACATTTTGAATACCTCTCAAGAGTAATTCTTTGTCATGATGACTGCACAAGTAAATTGACAGCAAAAAATTAGAATTTACTAACTGCTTAAAAATCCATGAAATAAACACAGGCTACAAGAAGGAAAATCTTTAAAATATGTCATTAAATTAATCCAGGTCTATTTAAATGGAAGGTATGGGGCAGTTGCCATATTAAAGAACTCCCCAGTGAATCACTTTGGATTTCTCTTGCATATTACTATCCTGCATAAGGCACAAGTGGCATAGGGACAGTAATAAACCCAGTGTCACCCACAGGAAAAAGTAAAAAGCTTGTAACACAAAAGAAATAGCTGAATGTCTAGAAAGGACATATGCTCAACTCTCGATAAGTCTTACCAGTATGAAAATTAGGACTGCTCATAAGAGAAATGGGACAATTTTCAGGAACAAAAAGGCTTACTAGTAAGGAAATAATCTGATTCTTATGTCTGTATGAGATAGTATAGGAAATAATGATCTCAAACTGAAGAAAGAAACTTACATAGACTAGGAGGAGATGAAGAAAAAACAAACAACAACAAACAGAAATGTTGTCACAATAAATGCATTGAACTGTTGTCCTTAGGACTGTACAGTCATCAGCATTGAGGGTCTAAAAATCTGGTTAGACAAGAACCATTGAGACGTGCAGGCATTGAGTGTAACTAGCACAAAGGGAATTTTCAGAGAATACTGTAGACTCTTTGGACCCCAGATTGAGTTTATACATCTTTCAGTAAGCTTTGATCTCATATGGAAAACCCATTTATTTGAAAAAGAAATTGTTTGTTGACTTAAATGTTTAGGGTAACATAACAAAATTTCTGTAACAGGACATTTGAAAAATAATACCTTAAACAAGAATAGTGTCCCCAGGCCCCCAGCTGTTAAAACTTAGGAGAGTTCTAACTTCTTATGTTTATACTTACTCTCTCCAGTAGACAGAAATGAGCCCTGAGCAAGATTTGAACGAATTCTCAATAAAATTTAATTCCCCTCATTTAGAGTGAGAAAGATGACAAGTGGGGAACAAAGATGTGAATTAGGGTGTGTAACAGGGGAAAGAAATCGTGTTTCTATTCATGACAGAATATTTCTGTGCAAGCAAGAAAAAGTCTAACAATGTTGGCAAGTTAAAACAGAAAACAGCAACAAAATAAGATTGCCCTGATTCGGACACCAAGCAGAGGGATGTAGAAGTATATCTTCTAATGCCAAAGAAATAGATTTAATCCAAGTCACAGAACAATTTTTAACCTTTTTTTTTAAGAAACAGATTCTTCAGCTTGGAAATGCCAGTGCAGACTGAACAAATGTGTCTCCTGATGTTACACAGTCTTCAACCCCCTCTAGTCCACCCCCACAATCCTCCATTTGGGAGAAATTCAAAGCAACCCCTCCTACTGCCCTTTCTCTTCCAATCAACAAGAAACAGATTCCCAGCTAGGTATTAAGCAGTTTTGAGATACTGAGTTAATTTTGTTTGTTTGTTTGTGTGTTTGTTGTTTGGGTATTTTGTTTGATTGGGATTTTTTTGGTTTGGTTTGGAGTTTTTCCCTACAGTGAGAACACATAGGATTTCAGTAAAGAAATTCCCTTCCCTAATCACCTCCAGCTTTCTTTAAGTAAGGGCATTTGTTTTCAGCAGTGCTGAATTTTCTTCCCTCTTGCAAACAGGTTCAGTTTTTTGCAGCTAGAGTACACAAAGCAATTGCCCACCAGAATTGCTCCTCTACTTTTCCCCTCCTTCCCCCCATATCATCAGCCCAATTCCTTCCACAAGCCCAGCGGCAGCAACCATATGTTATGCATTAAGGACAGAGAAATTAATATTCATTTGTGTGCTTCCTATATTGACAAATTGCAGATTAAAAAAAAAAAAAAAAAAAAAAACAAAACCCAAACAAAAGTGTTTATATACTTTAGCTTGCAATTTTATTTTCTCAATAGATAATAGCACTGAGAAGCTTCATAGTTCAATTCATTAACATTTTTTTCCTTTGTGTCTTCCAACAGTTATTGCTATGAATAACTACAGGAATGCATCTGCTTTTTCCTCTAAAAGGAAATACTTTTTTTCTTTCTCTTCTATGCAAACATACTCATGTATACTCTATTTTTCTTATTTAACCAAAATTGCCATAACATAAAGAGTTCTGAACAAGAAGCACTCTTCTAGCAACAGATAATGAGCAGTACACCCTATTGTCTAACTGAGATGCCAGAGACCTCCCAATAGAAATACGTAACCTTTATTTTCTGCTTGAGTGTTAAATTCCTGTGGTGCTGTATAACCTTTGGCTTACAAAAAGAATGCTCCCATACTCTTTATGCAAAAGCTTTTCTTTGCATTTTTAAAATTCACAGCAGTAGGAGCTTTGCTTTTGCAGGATCCGGTTTAAGGAATACAATAACTAGGTTCTTAAAATATGGCAATATAGAAGAAACAAATATGAATATATACAGATATTCCAAAGTCATTTGCATGGTCCAAATTCTTCTATAGAAGTCCAACGAGAATGTCATTGGTCTCTTAAATGGAATCAGTTCTGTGATGCTTCTTCTGTTTAATGTATAAAAACATCATTCCAACGAGAATGTCATTGGTCTCTTAAATGGAATCAGTTCTGTGATGCTTCTTCTATTTGATGTATAAAAACATCCTTCCACAGTTGACTGAATATTGAACAGAAAAAAACAATGAACATGAAATGTTGGATGTCTTCTCTGTAGTACAGACTATATCTGAAGAACTCTTTGTGCTGGATTGAATATTGCCTTTTGAAACAACAATGGAAAATTGTTGCTTTTTTTGCATCGTTTTCATATTTAGTTTTGAATGAGCCAGGAAATGACCAGTTGTGCAAACATCAGTATCAAAGAATCACTTGTCCCCAAGATCAGATCAGTAGTCTGATTTCTCAGTCTGTTGTGACTGGTAGAATATGCCTTTAGTTAATAATAGAAATGGCAAAAATCTGGAAGTCAATGTATTCTGAAAAGTCTATCTGTAAATAATTGAGAATTGTATTTTTAACTGTATGAATGCTAAACAGCCAAAATAGATGATTTAACAATAATTAATGGTGGTTGGTTCCACAGGGTGGTTGTTTCAAAATCGAAGAGTCTTTTCTTGAAATGAATTTTTAATTCCATCTTTCCTTTCTCCAGATGCTAAGGCAGATGAGAGCCTGGTTACCTGAACTAGTTTTGGTTCTTATGTAACAGCTGTAGTGGAGGGGTTATTAACTAATGCAAGATGATATTTTTAGAAATTAATATTGTTTATTAATATTCAATATTCAGAACTCTTGCCACCACGATCACTAATTTTAATAATAATCAGTTCTTTGCATCAGTCATTGAAACTTTATAAACAGGTAATAACAGGATGTAGCAATAACTAGAAATAATATATAACATTAATTGAACTCGATTGAACTGGCAGAGAAGGCTTTGCAGTTAGTGTACTGATTGCAGTCAATACTCATCTTGCCCACTAGATAGACTCAAGGAGCTCCTTTCTGCTTATGGCAGAAGGCAATGGTGAATTGCAAAAGGCTTTAAGTCACTCACGAAATATTATCTCCTGACTCGTGGGGCTGGCTACAGCTTCAGACAGTAGCCAAACGCTTTCAGGGAATTCTTGTCATCTGCTGAGACTTCTGGTTCTTACTGGGTTGCTGGGAAAAGGAGGCAGACAGTCTCTGACCTGGTCCTGACTCTCTCTGAATGATCTGTGTATCTCCAGGACTTCCCATCTTGGCAGCAGACTTTCAGGTGTTGGCAGGATGTCTTGTGATGTGCAGTCTCAGCATGGTGTCACACTGGCTGTGCGGGCTGATCACATGGAGGCTTTTAGAGCCTGTTCCTGGTAAACGTTTGGAAGGCAGTTTCCAGGCAGTTCAGGATATAAGGCAGCATGAATACAATGACAGAGACCATGGATACAATGGCAGAGCACATTGTGTTACCTGCTCAGCCCTTTTTATCAGTACAGCCCCAGACTAGTGGCCCTTTGGACACAGAACGGCCAATCAGAATGCCAGTTAGCCAAGCTTGACTATATTAGGTGAAGCCATAGGCTTGCTTTACCCATTTTAGGGCAAAACACAGGCCTTGCACAAGGCATGCACAAGCTGAGCCTGTGCACCTTGTTTACCACAGGATGCAAAGGGCCAGGGTCCTCAGACTCAGTGGCTCCAGGTTCTTTGTCCTCTTTGCCGTGGTTTGCCCCAAAACAGAGAGAGGGAGAGCAGAAAAACACGTCTGGGCAAGCCAGGACATATATAAGCCTATTTTGGCCTGCTTAGGCCTACCACGACAACAGTTTATGTTCACCTTCTTTGAAACCATGATGCATCTTCTTAAAAGCCTTCTGTCTGCACCACCCCTTTACTTTCTGTACAACATTACTCTGCTATTCCCCACTCCCGCGCTCCAAATCTCTTAATTCAAATCGTTTGTTTTCATGCACTCTGTCATCTGCTGGGGACTGCAGGTGGGGAGACGTGCTTATTTATATAGGAAACAATCTAGTCCGGATTTCTTGAATTATTTGTAAGGTCTGAGCATCAGATCAAGCTCAGCATGAAAAACTATGTGAATGCATATCACATGCACTTTTAGAGTATTTGTGAAAGCTAAATCTTAACAGGCGAAGTCTTCACCAAGTAGGTTATATTATAAGTTCATGACAGAACAGATGATTTGGGGGTGGGGACACTCCAGTCCAGACACTGGTTCCCACCATTACTTTAAAAATAGTTCTTCCTAAGACTTTGCAGCCATTCTCTTTTTCCCCCTTACTGTAACTTAGACTGTTATGAAAGAAATTTAATTTAAAAGAAATTGATTGTCTGAGCAATCTGCCTCTCACTAACCTCTCAAGTAAAGCCTTCAGGAGAAGTTTCTGAAGCTCCTAATGACCTCACTAGCTAATGTTCTAAACACTTGTTAAATCACCAAGTAAACTAAATTGCAGGCCACACAAGCTTTTAAGATGCATTAAAGATGAGAGAATAGTCTGTGCTAACTGACTTTGAAGATGTTTATTTTACTTGGTACCGTGTCCCAGGTTGGGAACTATAGGGTTAAAATNGGGGGGGGGCGGTGTGGAGAATTGGAGCTCTGGGGATGATAGATTTAGTTTTGGGCTGGGGGAAAATTCAGGGGGTTCACTTATGGATTCTGTATCTGCTTTGTAATTTCTATCTGTAACACTCTCTCCAAATATAATTCTGTTTTTTTCTCCAATTCGTTTGAGAGCTTCACTCTGTTGGCTCTTTAAACCCACGACAGTACTGTCAACATCCAGTGGCTATATACTATGATTTATATGTTGATTTAAATTTGTCAAAGCTGAGTGTGAGCTTGTGTCAAGATGACAAAAGTTTATATGAACAAAACATTCTATATGAGAGTGAAAGTAGAATTTTGTACTGTTCTTTTTAAATACTTCATGGCCCTAAATTCAGTAATCTTTTCAAATCCTTTAGAAGGGACAGTTTCTCCACTGTTATCATGATGGGATGTATTAAAGTTTAATTGAGTCATAATTTCCCAATTAACCTTCTTGAAAAATACCATTCAGCTCTGAGCTGTATCAAATGAATGCAATTCATGTACAAATTTTATATTAAAGCTTGTGTCTTTATCAGATCTATTTTTAGCTAATCAAGAAAGCCATTAACTATAAATGAGGAATGGGTCCCTCTCGATGTTTTTATGTGTTTGGGCTCCAGCAATGACTGTTGATGTGGGTTAGGGAGTTCCCTGCCCCCCCACACTTTGTAAAATGACCCAGGCTAAAACTCAGTCGGCTGGAAGTTTAGATGAAGCTCTATTAACAGTTTAGCACAATGTACAAGCAAATATATACACTATATACAGGAATATGTACAGAAATATACAAGGTAAAGGTAATACAGAAACACAACACCCCTCCCAGAAATCAGAGACCCCAGGAGGGGCTCCCAACCACCCTTCCACCTTCTCCCCACCCCTATACCTTACCCTAAGGTTTTGAGGATCGGCCAGAGGAGGAGTTAGAAGAAAAGTGATTAGTGAATTTAATCAGAGACCAGGAGAAGTTCAGAAGCTGGTAGACAGCCCCAGACGCTGCACCCCCAGAGAGTGCCACAAGCCCGACTGTCTTATCTAATGTTTATGTTCTTAGTTTTATCTGTGTCAGCAAGCCTATGAGTGAAGTAGAGATCACCATTGTTTCCTTTTCACAGCCTGTAATATAATTTTCTCTATTAAAATATTCCAATTAGCCTTAAACCAGCACAACTGTAATCTTGCATGTGGTAACAAAACTATAAAATGATACCTTCAAAGGTGTTAAGACACTTTAGAGATTAGTGGTCCATTGGGAAACACAGGCAAGTAACTTCTGAGAGCTACATGATGGTGAAGACTGAAAATACGGATTTTCAGGAAGAACAGAGAGACATTTCTGAGGCATTTTGATAGATTTTTGTAGTGATTTTACCTTCTCTCCTTTTCTTGGAGGTACTGGGAGCCTGGGGTATTCAAGTAAGGATGCTGATATGCTCCTAGGTCTGCTTATATGTGTCCTGAGCAGTGAGGTAACCAGCTCCTGCAGTAGTATCTAGAAAGAATAACATGTTACTTTTATTTCTGTATGCAGCCAGGCCATACTCCGGAATAAGTTGTTGTAATTATTTCATTTTTTATAAGGTTTCGGTGCTTCCACCAGACTTTTGCTCTATTTTTTTTTCCTTTTTTTTTTTTTTTTTTTGCCCTTGTTGGGGTAGTACACTTGCAGAATCTACAGAACGCTGTTGGAGCAGGTCCAGAGGAGGGCTCTAAATATTATCTGAGGGGTGGAGTCTGAGAGAGTTGGATTGTTCAGCCTGGAGAATAGAAGGCTGCAGGGGGACCTTATTATGACATTTCAGTACTTAAAGGGGGTCTGTAAGAAGGATGGGGAATATCTTTCCTGAAAAACCCGTTGTAACAGGTTGGACAGGATACTAAGCAACCTGATCTTGTTGAAGATGTCCCTGCTCAATTCAGGGGGGTTGGACTAGGTGACCTTTAAAGATCCTTTCTGACCTACAACATTCTATGAAATGGAGAATTCAATCTTTATTCTGCAAGTTTTAAAACAATGCCAAAAGGTAGAGAAAGGAAATGAGTTTGTGTTTCTTTAAATTTGAACTTTTTGTATTAAAAGAAGGGGAAAGACTATAAAGTGAGATTTAAAAAAAAAATTAACAGTAGCTTTTAAAAAAAAGTCTCAGTTTATTTTCAATGATTTTTTTTTGAAACAAGAGGTAAAGGCAAATAATTTCTATTGAAAGACTAAAAATTAACTGAAGCATTTCTAACAGTCTATTGACAAAGTGTTATCGGTTGTATTGGATCCCCCTCAATAATCTTTTCCAGAAATCTGTCCCTTAAAGAGCAGTTTCACTACACTCAGAACTTGGAAGCAAAAAGGGAAATGTATTTACAGAAGAAACTAAATATAAGAATATAAAAGGCAATAACAAATGTAAAAAAAAAAAAAATATATATATATGTGTGTGTGTGTGTGTGTGTGTGTGTGTGTGTGTACAGCTTAACAACAGCACAGGATCCCCTGTACCTTCAATCCAGCTCTTTTACCCCCTTCTGGGAACAAAAGCCCCGAAGGCTAACATCACATGTGTTCCCTCTCCCCATCACTGTATCTTACAGAATCCAAAACAGAGAGAAGCTGCAAGGTCAGAGGGAGGAAAGCACAGCCCAAAGCCTATCAGAGGAGTGAGGGAAGAGAAATAGTAGGTTGTTCCACAGAATATAAACAGTTTCAGAGTACATAGACTTTTTCTTCAGACCAATTGAGTGAGATGAATTTGTGTTATTATTATGTGAACTCTGAGGAGTGTGTCCCTCTTGAACTTGTCTGAAATCTCTAGAAACTAAACACAAGGGAAGATTTTGTTTCTTGAACGTATATTTGCCAAAATGTTAAATGGGGAGAGTTGAAGCAACTCCTATGCAAATTGAGAAAGAAATCTGAATGAAGTCAGAAGGTTACCATGCAAATGTAAAAAATATTTCACCTTTAAGGGACTTGAGCAGGAAGTACTGTTTGAGAAAAAAAACCATGGGAGAACACAGACTTTATCTTCAAAAAGTTTTCCTTAATGTCCTACTTAAATGTGCATGAAATTTTGGAACATATTGTTTAATGAGAGGGAGATGCTGAAGCAGTTTGAAGTCGTCAGCTATTTAAATAAATACCTCATCTGGTTTTTTTTCTGGTTTTTTTTTTTTTTTTAATCACTTCCTTAGAAGTCATGAGTTTGATCTTTGTCTTGCTGAGCGATTCCTATTTCTCCCTGCCTATCTAGACTTAATTATAGAATCATAGAATGGTAAGGTTGGAAGGAGACCTCAAGGATCATGTAGTTTCAACCCCCTGCCATAGCCAGGGACACCTCCCACTAGCACAGGTTACTCAAGGCCTCATCCAGCCTGGCCATCAATCTTTGTTCCAGCCTCCACACTTGTCAGATCTTCTAGTATTTGTGTCAGCTTGCTAGTAAACCCCTGCTACCAAAACTTTCTTCAACAGATATCTGTAAAATAACTTCAGCATGTCTGACTTTGCCTTGTGTATCATAAGGTAGATATGCCATTGCTTACACAATGCAGGCCCTTACAACTTTTGTCTTTTTAGTGGAATACTGGTTAAAAAAAAATACCCTAATCCTAAAGTCTGTATTCACTTGCTTGAATGTTTGTATTTTTACCTATTAAATGAGTTCTTGTTCTTTAAAACAAAATGCTACTGGACATTATCTTTAATATAAATAAAGGAAGCAGTTATAAATACTTGGTGAGAATCTGTGCATACAGAGTGATTTTTAATTGCTGAGAAGTTCCTACTACATTCAGCTTGCAGCTGGCTGTATTGTTGTTCCGTTGGTCACATTGTAGTTGGCGAACTTCTTTATTGCCTTCCCAGCTGTGTTTTGGGGTTTGGACTACGCTTTAGTAAGCCCAGATGTATTTCAGCTTAAGTAATGGTCCACATTTAGCCCGTATCTGGGGCTGCACTATGGCAGTTACTCAAACACCAAACAACCCCTCCCCATCAGAGAAGATGAATCAGGAAAAGGAGAGAAGACACATAGGTCGAAAGAAAAACAGACTGAATGAAACAACCAAATTAATACCAATGTCAATACAAGATACATAGAGTTATACATCCTTGTTGAAACCAGTAGCAGATCAGTCCACCACCGCAAGAGACAAAGGACCCCACTTAAAGGAAGAGAAAGCATAAATATGTTCACCTATATAGTACTGTTTATTTACTAATTTAATTGATAATCATGTTATTGTCAGTTAATGACTTGCTAATAAATATGACCCTACAACTTGCCACACACCATACTCATGTCTCCCGGTGTGGTGCACTGCTTGCTGCTATGGTGGTGTGTTAGCTGTGCATCTGCATGAGACTCCAGCCAGGCTGCAGATGCATTCTCTGCCTTGATCAATATGAGACCTTTCCTGACACTCTCAGTGAAAATCTGCTGCATGGGAGCCTCTGTGACAATTCTGCAGTCAAAAGAGTGATTAGTCAAAGCCCCTGAGACAGTTAAATTTTTATTGAATAAGAAAAAACAATGTTACATATTTTTTTTCTCCAAAACACTGGATAGTAAAAGGAATCAGCCCTTCAGAGTCCTGTTAGATGTGAGGGCTTCTCAACAGAAACTGTCACTTTATTGCTGTTGTTAACAGGTGGTCCAAGGGCAAAGATTTTTAATAAATATTTTTATTAAGTAGTAGCATACTGCTGAAGAATAATCAATGTGCTAGGTATGTATAAGAAAGAACAGAACATATACTTAACACCATTAGTCTGATGCTTCAGAAATAATTTTTTCCTTAAAAAAACTCAACACAGATAAAATGTAACCATCCATGGGAGTAAGTAGGAAACTGAAAGAATGTATTCACTTAGTACATCATGCTATACTGATGTGGTATTTTCTTTGATAAGGTATGTCTTTTTCTAGATAAGGGGCATACATTATTACTGGTTAAACTAAAGAAAATAATGGAATAGTCTAAGAAATGTAGTCTACCTAAAAATCTAATATAAAGATTATGATTAGCATTGAATTTAAAGGAATTTAGTAATAGCACTACTTAAGAATTGTGAAAGAGGTAAATGTTGCTTAATATTTTAGTTTCTAACTATAGCACAAAATCTAGCAGTGTTCTGTTATTTTTTTCTCATCAAAACCCAGGATATATTATCTATATGTTAATAATGTACATTTCTTAAAAAGCATATGATGAAATTATCTTGTTATCAAGCATGATATCATTTGTGGAGGGATCGGATTAATAATTTCTGCTGTAAGACATGAATTTGGGATGAATAATGGAGAAGGATATGTGGTGGGTTAGGAATTTTATATTTATATATACTTTATAGTATTTATGTATACTTCATAGTATTATACTTTATAGTATTATACTTTTAGTATGTATACTTTATACTATTATAATTTACCAGACCAGANCATCTAAACTTCCAGTCAACTGAGTTTTAGCCTGGGTCATTTTACAAAGTGTGGGGGGGCGGGGAACTTAAAATTATATACATATTAGAAATAATACAGAAATCCAAATTCCCTCCCAGGCAAAGAAACTGCCCAGAAGGGGCTGAAAGCCTCTCTCTCTCTCTCTCTCCCAGACAGAAAAAACAATCAGCAAAGCTTACTTGTCATCTGTTAGTGGACGATATTAGAGCAGAGTGCAGGAGAAGAGAAAAGAAGTGTCCCAGAATAAAGTGGGACAAATTGTTTACATTTTGGCTTTTTGTCCCTCTCAGCAAACCAATGAATGATATAGACTTCATCATTATTTTCTTTTTCAACCATGATCTAATTTCTGTCATTGAAATATTCCAGTTAGCCTCAAAAGGATATTATTCATCCATGAGAGACAGTCAGGCATCAGTGTGATGTGGCTGTGAAAGTGGAAAACACAATCTTAAGAATGAGTGGCTGTGATATTTCTTTACAAAGAGGAAGTAATAGTGCCATTCAAATGAAAACAGAAATTCTAGTCACCTAGCTCTGAAAAAACACCAAATTCTAACTGGACTAGTCTTGGAAAATTACTTGTAAAAAAAGGGAGAACATATATTCTGTGAACTAAAAATACATGGGTTTCTTTGTTTAGGCAACACAAAGGTTGAGAATGTGGTTAAATCCAAACAGCAAGCACAAACAGAGGAAGTGTTCCTTAAGTGACAACTTTGATAAGCAAAAAAGGGACTATGAATTGTTAAGGAATAGACTTAGGCCTGAATTTTCAATTTTCCAGCCATGTTTGGAAGAAGTTTCTGAAGAAAACTTCCATAGGAATGGTAAGGCAAAGAATTAAACTTGTTTTTGAATGGTCTACCACTAGATCATTAAAAGAGTGTTACGACTGTGCATCACATATTTTGCTTTGCCAAGATTTGTGGTGATGTTTTTATGTCTGACCAAGGAAATCAGAGATGTGAAATGGTTTTCTGGGTTTGTTGTGAGGAGCTGTTAAGTAGTGGAGCTTGATCAAAAGCCACATTCAGT
The DNA here is from genome assembly GCA_013399055.1 of Ramphastos sulfuratus. NCBI lineage: Eukaryota > Metazoa > Chordata > Aves > Piciformes > Ramphastidae > Ramphastos > Ramphastos sulfuratus. The sequence continues at coordinate 11,939 of WBNM01021927.1, read as the reverse complement.
TAACGTAAGTGTGTGTTTCTAGCAAGAAGCAGCAAAATTTTAACACAATTAAAAGCGTGGTGATTATCAAATCAGATTTTTTGCCTGCTATTTCCTACTGATTTCAGCAAACGCATTCCTGCTTTAGGTGATTCTACTTTAGCATGCAAATTGGACTTGACAGTTTCCAGAGGTGTCTTCCACCCTCTACCATTCTATGATTCTATGATTCATATTGGTTTTCAGTAACTGAACGCTGTGTAATTATACATTTTTTAGGAGTTGTTTCCAAGAAGTAAAACTATTCCAAGTTTTCTATATCAAAATACAGGAAAACTATTACCTTAAAGTGACAGAAATTAATTATATGCATTCTAAACCTGGAAGTAAATTCATTCTCAATCTTATTGAACAGACTTAAGAATAAAAAGTTCCATTAAAATGTAGGCTATTAAAGATGACTATTAATTTTTTTTTTATCTGAGAGAAATTATTTGGCCACCATTGTCTGCTTGATTCCTCCTTCTGTACAAATTTTGATTCCTTTATATTACGGTTGAGTTTTTTGATCTCTTTCTTTGCCACATTTCTCAGTCCACAACAACTTGGAGAGGTGCTCTTTTTACCTTCTTTCTGCTATGTCCATTCCACATTGAAGCATTGTCCTCTTTTATTTATATTTAGAACAAAATTAATAACCCAAAATAAATAATAATAGAATTAATCCTTCCCCAATACATAGTTTTGTCAGATTTTAAAAAAATAAAGATGTAGAAAATCCAATAAACCATCAATGGTCTAGGTCCATATTAATACAAAGATTTTCATTGTGAACAAGAGATCATGCAGGTTTGTCTACTTTGATTCAAATTATGTGAACATTTAACCGTAGATTGATTTTTAACTACTAGAGAAATGAATTATAAGGCACCCAAAAAGATCTCCCAAGCGGTAAAGAAGGAAAGAACATTTTGCAGCTTGGTACCAAAAAGGCATAGCATAGCAAACCAGGTGTGACAGTTCCCATTTCCTCCCTGAGATGTAGCTAACACATCTGCAACACTTGAAATCTACACTTGAAAATAAACAAAACGTGAAGTTAATGAGAGTTTAATGAAAATAATATCCAACTTCAATTAGTTACAGTGGAAGCTCCCTAATTTTTGCTTGGATAACTCCCAAACTCTGTAATTTTAAAGGAAACACTATTTCTCCTTTCTCAACAAAAATTTAAGAAACCAAGAGCCATAGGAACACTGCATCAGTAACAAATAATTGTCTTTCCAAAACGCATTGTAGAATCCTACAGATTATGTATGTGTATCTTGCTGGATCATCACAAAAAGTAAATGGTAATGTCTTCGTCATCTTTTTTTTTTACTAATTCATTTGATTTAGAAGGTTTTTGTCCTCACACAGTTAAACTGGGACTCATTTTTTAAACCAGTAATGTGCAAACCTCTCTGCTCTTGCTGTTCACATTGTTAGGAAGGAGTAGGGACATGAAGCCTTCAGCAGTTCTGAAAATTGAGTCTAGCCCTTTAGTGCTCCATTGCAACTGTAGGATTGAGATATTTAATATAGGTTTCTTTGGTCTTAATTTCTTGTTGGGAGGAAACTCCTTGAGATAACTGGACTGAAAGTAGTTTGTAGTTCATTTTACTTTTGATGCACTAAAATTAGATTAATCTGTAAAATCATTTATACCAGGTTTTCAAACATGTCTGACTGAGAACATGTATAAACAAAGCACTATACAAAACAGAAGCACTGTCCAGATCTAGAATAACTTAACTATTTCTTCTTTTCCTCTAGAAGAGTGTGTGAGATCTAAACTAAACTGTTGCCCGTTCACACAACAGGACAAAGCAGGTACCAAACAGTTTATTCTGGAGGTAGTCACTATGGTGGAAATTCAAATATGTATCGGTAGTTAGTTTTTAAAAAAAAACATTGCTGATGTCTTTAAAATGCACCTACTGGAGCATGCTTCTACCTTAGTAAGTATGCTGTTATTACTCATACTTTAGAAACTAAAATCAGAAATATCTTCTATTGGAGTTAAAAGTCTCCTCAAAATAAAAGATTCATGTATTTCCACTAATAATGACAGAAAGAATGTGAGAAACAGGATTTGCCTCATCATTGATCTTTTGAAAATCAAATCAACAGCTCTACAGGAATCACTTAGATTAATCATCACTAAGTGTTTCATTTCTTCTCTATTTGTACACCGGGTACTGTCTACAGTTTTGTGAAATTTGTTGTTCACTTAAGGTAATATTTTGGACTAATCTATGGTATTTTCTCTTTCTTTTCACAAAGATTAATTTTTGATGTGTAGGACATTGATAGCTAGCGTAATTTATACAACATATTCCTTTCCTTTGCTCCTTCACACAGATTCAAGAACAATTTTTCTGTGTTATCTGCATAGCTGAATGCCTTGATTTTGGCAGAGATAGAGTTAATATTTTTCCTAGTATCTGTCATTTGGATTTACCATGAGAATAATGTTGGTACCACACAGGTGTTTGAGCTGTTGCTAAATAGTGCTTGTCCTAAGTCAAGGATTTTTCAGTGTTTCTCATGCTCNCAATCAAATGGCAGTTAGCCAAGATTTGGCCATATTGGGTGAAGCCATAGGCTTGCTTTACCCTTTTTTGGGCAGATCACGGGCCTTGCATAAGGCAACCGTGTGCACCCTGTTTACTGCAGTTGCTGGGCTGACCCCAGACCCCAGACTTAGTGGTGCCAGGTTCTTTGTCCCTTTTCCCACGGTTGCTCTCCCCAAAACAGAAGGAGGGAGAGCAGAAAAACATGCCTGGGCAATCCAGGACATGTACAAGCCCAATGTGGCCTGTTTAGGCCTACCACGACACTCTACTAGTGAGGAAGTGCACAAGAAGATGTGAAGGAGAATGGCCAGGACAGCTGACTTGAACTAGCTAAAAAGATATTCCATACCATAGGACAATGTGCCCAGTATATAAACTGTGGTGAATTGACTGGATGGGTTGATCACTGTTTGGTCAGCAAGTGATAAGCAACTGCATTGTGCATCGCTTATATTTTCTTGAGTTTTGTTACTTTCTGCTATATTAATTTGCATTACTGTTATTATTGTTATTAAACTCTTCTCATGTCAACACATGAGTTGTAATTTTGGTTTCAATTCTCCTTCCTATTGCACTGAAGGGGAAGGAATGAGCAAGTGTCTACATATTGCTTAGTTGCTGGTTGGAGTTAAACTATGACACTGAAGACAGCCATAGAATCATAGAATCATAGAATGGTAAGGTTGGAAGGAGACCTCAAGGATCATCTAGTTTCAACCCCCTGCCATAGGCAGGGACACTTCCCACTAGCACAGGTTACTCAAGGCCTCGTCCAACCTGGCCTTGAACAACTCCAGGGAGGGAGCATGTTTATTTAGATGCTGTAAACCTTATTCAGTGTTTAGCACATTCCTTATCAGCTTTCCATAATGATCGTTTATTCAAAATTCAAACAATCAGGCACTTGGAGTCCCACATTCATACTGGAAAAAAATGATATTTTGTAATTTAAGTTGCGATTTTTTATGTTCATTTAGTAGTAGCAAAACCTGCAAATCCTTCTTCATGTAGAAAGATTTTACTGAAAGTATGTCTCCCACAATTTCAAATACATGAAATGGTAAAGACCATTATAGAGGACAGAGTGGATATCAGGATATCTTTCTATTCCTATCTTTAGTATTTATGCTAAACTTTGTGATGTGGTTACATCTTCTGACAATGTTACGGAGCTGCAAGTGTTAGCATTATAAAAGGTTGCTCTTGTGAGCTGATCTTGTGTAGTATTCAACAGAGGAGGAGACACCAATCCTCTCCACAGGTTAGTTACAAGAATGTCAGCTTTACTCCTTCTAGTGGACTCCTCATATTGTGGTTGCTTCGTCATGCTTCAAAAGTATGTAATACAGGATACATAATAATTGAGATTTTTAATTGTGTTTTCTCTTATTTCTAATGTGGCAGAGTAAGTCCATGATAAAGCAGAAACGTTTTTCAATTTGCTTTGAATACAAAAGTAACACATTGTTTAGTCTAATCTCACATGACTAATGGTTTCTTTGATAAACATTTTAGAAGGTGGCAGCTAAAGCTACATTTTGGAGTTGGCCTGATACTCACTATACCTCAAATCTGCATTCTTCTGTAAGGCAATATTCCACGTCACTGCAGCCAAAGATCTCAACTAAGGAGATTCCTATACTCTTGGTATTGGAAAACTATTTTCTAAGAGGAAAAATGTTTTCAATTTAGCACAATATTCTGTAAAAGAGGAAATACTGTCGTACTTCTCCTCCTATTCTGCTACTCAATAAGTATTTACAAAATAATCCTTCTGGTACAGCAGCTGCTGTTAACAAAGAATAGAACTTTATGCTGAGAGGTGAAGCATTAATATACTCCAAAGCATTCCATTCTTCTTTCAGTTTCAGTGGCTTCTGAATTAGAGGTGTTTGAATGCCTTAAAAGCTCCCAGTGCATTCATATTTGGGACATAATTTATAGGAAGCTTACCAGAAGGTTTTATAAACTCATGTAATGCTGTCAAAGACATTTTTATTCTTCAGTTGATTGGAGATGAAAAAAAAAAGGGAAAAAAAAAAAGACTTTGATTTGTTGTTTGAATACCTTTAGTATGAAGAACTCATTTATATTTTCAAGACCCATGTAAATCAGTTTTATTTAAGTAGTTACCTTGATTTATACCAATTGGAAATTCATTTTAGCATTTCCTTAAATAATTTATCTTAAATATTTTAGTTTGCCTTAAAGCTTCAGTTTACCTAAGGCTTACCTTGAAAGATTTGCATTGCATTAATAAAGGTGCAGTATTAAAAAGTATTCTGAACTTTTATCATTTTTCTTGTGTTTACTTATCCTGTGCTCTGTGCATGCTTGTTTGTGTTTTCTTCTCTTTTGTAGTTTGGTGTCACTTTATTTTTGTACCCTCTCTTCCTTTCAACCTACCCTATTATCAAGTCTCTTCTACTGTCAGCTTGAAAGAAAATGTCATGGTATTTTTCAGAGAGTGGGATCAAACCAAAACACAGGATTGGAGACCTTCCTCCATGTCCTACTGACATTTTTCACTCTAAACATGAACTTTGTGATGTATGCTTATTTTTAAGAGTAGTTTAAACACTGAATCCAAACTTTCTGATGTGTTGAGATTTTCTTACAAAGTCAAATCTGATTGTAGACACAAACATTGTTAATCTAGCATTGTCTGAGTATTAGTGCTTCTTACGGGTTGACTTCTTGACAGATTGCTTTTTCTCTTATAAACAATGTTATTTTGTTTCAAGCTGGAGTTTCACTTACACTATTCAGAATTTTCACAATATGTTAGAGCAAAATGTTCATTAAAAAGTACACTTTCCAGAACTGTTAATTAAAAGGGCGTGCTGGGATAAATAAACCCATATGCTGTTGATTAACCACCTTTTAGGGGTCAACAGTTGGGATCTCCTGCTGTGCTTATGTTAATTGTTGTCCAGAATTTTACCAGGAACTGTTTTGTCCATATGGCACTTGCTGAAAATGTAAGGTCTACAGAAAGAATGAAGAAAACCCAAAGATAAGAGGTATCTCAGGCTGAGCTGCATGTGGCACTTCTTGGTGGTACTTAACTTGCTCTATTACATAAAATACAGATACATTTAAAAAGAAATACTTCCTGTGGGTGTATGTGTGTATTCATTAAGGCTGGGGAGGGACTATTTACAAGGTCTTGGAATGACAAGACAAGGGGCAATGGGTTTAAACTGGCAGAGGGGAGATTTAGACTGGATGTTAGGAGGAAGTTCTTTCCAGTGAGGGTGGTGAGGCACTGGCACAGGTTGCCCAGGGGGGTTGTGGCTGCTCCCTCTCTGGAAGTGTTCAAGGCCAGATTGGACAAGTCCTTGAGTGACCTGTGTTAGTGGGAGGTGTCCCTGCCTATGGCAGGGGGTTGAAACTAGATGATCCTTGAGATCCCTTCCAACCTTACCATTCTGTGATTATAATTTCTATGAATATCTGCCTCTATTTATAGAGAGTATCTACCTGCATGCAAGGAAATACAAATGCAGTTTTGTAATACTTTCCCCAAATAATAAAAAGTTTAAAAGGGTGGCAATATATTTGAAAGCTCAAAACTACATGGCAAAGAACCATTACTGTTGAATCTAGACATGTTTTTCATCTGAATAGAAATCACTTTTCCTTGTAAACCAAATATATACTGACATTCCTTTTTGTTAACTAATTATCCCCTGAAGATGTGTGTCTGTGAATCACAGAAATGTCTACAAAAGTGGAAGATTTGCTCTTTGATTCTCCTTTTTGAAATCTAAAATCACACTCATTGTCAATGAAAACTCTATTTGGACTCTTTTAAAATTTAAGGCATACAAATTTTTTTTACTTCCATCTTTTAATGGGTAAAGGATTATTAAATTATTTACAGATGAGTTTTAAAAGAAATGGAAAGGGCCAAACAAATCCTAGATCAAAATATTTTACACAGATATTTAAATCAGACTAAATATTTTGCCTAAGGCTGTTTAGATTCAGTATCTCTTTCACCACAGCTCTACTGAAGTTATGACAAACTGATGGCCAAATCTGAGCTTCAAGCAGTGATGTCATCAGTTCCACAGGAAAACAAAAAAAAAGAGTTTGAATTGATCATTTCCTTCTCAAGAGGGAAAATCAGTCACTATTGAGGAAGTCTCAAACTTTCAAACAAAGTAACTTTAGTTTCCAAAAGAAATGGAGAAATAGAATACTTGAAGTGTGGATTAATTTAGCTTGGCAGTTCAGAAGGAGATAGTGAGTGACATATCTAAATACCTAGATCACAGTGCTTCCAAACATTATGAGGGACAACACTGTTTTCAATGTGATATTGACTGACTGACAGTTTCCATGTGGTGAGCAGCTGAATGCTGGTTCCTGTCAAAGATCTGGCTGTGCATATAGTCCTGTCCATCAAAGAATGAGAAAGTCCTATAACAAATCTTCTTTAGTCAAGCAGGACAAGTTAGCTATCCTTGTATTTCACAGACAACAAACATGATGCTAACCATATGGCTACCTTCACTTACACTGAAATAAGAGTGGCTTTAGCTCAAGAGCTGGAAAAGGTGACAGGCTGGATGATGGCGACATGAAGTTGGCTAAGGTGAAGGCTCTGAGATACCACAATCTTACAGAAGAAAGCCTGTTGTTTCTCATACAGGCCGTGTTCATATTTCATATTGTATGGCAAAGCAGCTTTGTGTGGGGAGAAAAAGTAATGATTTTTTGAAACAAAACATTAATTATTTTAAACAAAATACTGCATTGATGCAGCTTTGCTAATATGAAGAGGCAGAGTTATATCTCATTCTCCTGAAACTTTTTAGATTGTGCTGTACTCTGAAGTAATATTGAATATATATTGTTCAGTACATCTGTTCACAACCTCTTTTGTTTCTCTATTGGTCAGAGAAACTAGTCCAGAAACCTAAATCTTAGTCTGTTACCTCAGACTTCTCTCCTTTCCCATAGTTTAGTTCCCACCTTTGTTTTATATGCGTGTGATATTCCTTAGGAGTATTTTTAACTTGCAAAATAATTATTTGATTCAAGTCTCTTCTATGAAGAGCAATTACAAACCGCAGACAAGTAATTTTGGATGAAATGCCTCTGAAGCCATCCAACCTTGAACCAATATCAGTAATAGTGCAGCAAAAGTATGGAAATAAAGATGGAAATGGGTTTTAGTCTTACTTTTTGTCTCCTTTCACACTTCTGTCTTTTGCTGAGCTCCCAGTTCCCCACCTGTATAGGTAGTTTCTTACTCTCTTCTGGTGTCACTCCACTACCCTGTGCAGGGGCAGGACTGAGATAATAGGAGTTTCCTGGGGCAGAGAAGGTGAAACAATGAGTCAAATCCAAAGTCAAACTAGGAGGCACAGTAAACAAGTCAGGATTGGCAGGGAAAGATCCAGGGACCAGTATTTCTACAGCATCACTGTGGTAGGTACTGACAGACTTAGTATGGGGCTGAAATGAAATCCTGAGACATGGATAGAGTGGAGGTGGACAATAGGAGAGGCTAGGCAGAGACAAATACTCTAGGGGCAATGACAGCTTATAACCATGCCTTCTGAGCTTCCCCTTTCAGTAGATATCATTCTAATTGTCTCTAATTTCATATTTCACCCAGCATAACAATCATTCAGGGCTCCCTCCACCCCCAGATTCTTCTCCTATACTTAATTCATTAGTGTTTTCCCCTCAATACAGAGCTCTGCTGCTTCTTTGCCTATTAACTGAGGATAACTAAGCAAGTCATCCTGCTAGAACTGCTGGATAATAGAACTTCAGTATGATAAGAAAACAATTTAAGTGAAAGGAAAAGAGAAAACTGGAAAGTATTCATGTTTGGAGAGTAATACAAAAATAGTTAATTTATATTTCCACTGAGTCTTTTTTGTTTCTCTGAGACATCTCTTAGGTATCATAGGTATCAAGCATGTTTTCTAACAGTGATTATTCCAAATATTGTTCAGTTTTTCTGGAAGTAACATCACCAGTTGTTTTGTATATGCAGTACCACCTCAAGCTTTTCTGTCATTTCTAACACACTGTCAGAGACCTATTGTGTACTGTTGCTGGATTTTCCCAGCTACACTAAGTTTATTGTGCCCTTAGCTTCTTGGCAAACTCTTAACTTCATGTAGCACAGGCTAAATTTGTGACAAAAAACCCCTGAAACTTAATATCTTACAACAGCAATTCCATGCCTAAGAAAAATATTTTCTGCAAATCCATCACTGAATGCTAAGTAATTGAGACTATAAAACAAAATCCAGAAAGCTTTGAAAGAAAGTTGGCACTTCTAAAAATTGCTTAAGTTATAGACAGTGGCTATGAATAAGATACAGGCAAAAAAATACCACTTCCCTCCTTCCTCCCCCAGAAAAAATCCCAAAACAAACAAACAAAGAAAAATAAAAGCAAAATCAAAACCAAACCAAAACCAAAACCAAACCCAAAACCAAACCCAAACCAAAACAAAAACAAACAAACAAAACCCCCACAAATATAAAAATAAAATAAAATAACCAACACCCCAAAATTACCTTCTCTGATCTAGATGCTTAGAAGATTCCTTTTAAAATACAGGAATTATGCATTTAGATTTTGAGCAAACTCAGATTGTGTTTAGTAAAATAGCATCCATTTTGATGGTTAGCATTTGCACTCTGCTTTACTTCTCTGAGAAAGGTACTAAGCTGAAATAAAGTTTTGACAAAATAGGATTCCCCTATGGCACAAGGAATAGTATTTTCAAGGAGTTGGATGTAAGGGGGTTAAATACTGGATCTGTGGTGAAGGTTTAGGGATATTACCTTGTTGTGAATAGAAGCTGACATTTTTCAGTAGATTCTTAGCTGGTGCTGTTAGTGCAGTTACTCCAATTCATGCCATGTAAGGACTGACTTGCACTCTTTGCACTAAAGCTATCTTCCTCAGTATAATTCATTTTAAATCCAGCTTAAAACCTGAAATAAAAGTGCATCTATAAATAAGAAACCTTGAAGATAGCACCTTGCTTAATTTAGTATATATACACACTCACATGGTAGAGCTGTTGATGATAATAGACGGACTGTCTAATGCTAAAAAACCTGTTTTCATATTTCAAAGCAATATAGCCTTGGGTTAGATTCTTCTGTAGGAGAGAATACAACCAACCAGAGTGACTGCCATCAGTATTCTTTACAGCTTAATACACTGTTCATCACTTATAAATATTCTATCATAATGTGTTATTAGATTTTAATTTCTTTAGTGCTTTTCCTTCCTTCAGTTTCTATTAGAAATGCCTGCCTGAGGCATTTGGAGATGTCATTTAGCGTAATGAAAGGGGTCTAACACAAATGCAAATTTCCAGTAAATATTTTTCTCTCTTTTAGAAGCAAATTCTCATGAAAATTTCCCAATTAAAAATCCTACTCTTTTGGCAGCTCTGCTACATACTTCTAGAGTTTGTTCTTTTTCCTCTCATTTTCAGTGGCAAATTCAAGTACTTGATCCAAAGAATTTAATTTTAATTAAAAAGCATGAATCAAAATAGTTATTTGAAGTGATTTAAAGTACTTTCCGATGAACAGAAATAAAGGCTATAAAATTAAAGGCTATAGAATTTTCTTATTAATTAAGATTATCACAGAGACGAGTCCACTTACATCAGAGTCCGCTTACATCTTATTCTCCTTTTATTTGCATAAATAACTTTTGCCATTCAACTTTTGTCACGTCTGCCTTCATTCTGACACTCTTTTGATGAGCCCTTTTTACAGTCCTCCCTTGTCTCTTAGAATCATAGAATCATAGAATGGTAAGGTTGGAAGGAGACCTCAAGGATCATCTAGTTCCAATCCCCTGCCATAGGCAGGGACACCTCCCACTAGCACAGCTTATTCAAGGCCTTGTCCAACCTGGCCTTGAACACTTCCAGGGAGGGAGCAGCCACAACCTCCCCAGGCAACCTGTTCCAGTGCCTCACCACCCTCACTGGAAAGAACTTCCTCCTAACATCCTAATCTCCCCTCTGCCAGTTTAAACCCATTGCCCCTTGTCCTGTCATTACAAGACCTTATAAACAGTCCCTCCCCAGCCTTCCTGTAGGCCCCCTTCAGATACTGG